>JANRGW010050415.1:2812-35603 GCA_024733675.1 Psilopsiagon aymara | reverse complement strand
ATGTCCTTTTTATGTTGAGGACACCGGAACTGCACACAATACTCCAAGTGAGGTCTCACAAGAGCAGAGTAGAGGGGGCAGGATCACCTCCCTCGACCTGCTGCTGGTCACACTCCTTTTGATGCAGCCCAGGATATGGTTGGCTTTCTGGGCTGCAAGCACACAATGAAGGCCACTCATGTTCATTTTCTCATCGACCACCACCCCCAGGTCCTTCTCCATAGGGCTGCTCTGAATCTCTTCTCTGCCCAACCTGTAGCCTGGGATTGCTCTGACCCAGGTGTAGGACCTTGCACTTGTCATGGTTAAACTTCATCAGGTTGGCATCAGTCCCCTTCACAAGCGTGTCAAGCTTGTGAGGAAAGGATGGCATTCCTTTCTTCCAACATATCAACCAAACCACACAGCTTGGTGTCATCACCAAACTTGCTGAGAGCTCACTCAATGTACTTAACTGCTGTAATTACTCCTGGATGCATTTTAAAGCCCCAGTAAACACCTCCTGGAAATTTAAGGCATGTAAATGTATTTAAAGATTTCTCTCTAGAAGCTTCATCTGTCTGAGTCCATGAGATTCATTCTATAAACAGATTAATATAGGAACACACTGTAAATTCTGCACAATGAATTTTCACTTGTATTTGGCTGTGTAGTCTCTTTCTCAGGTATCTATAACACAAACGGACTTCTAACCTTCATAACTCATTGTCTTGTTTTTTCTTCCCATTCATTTCAGAGGCTAATTTTAGAGTATGCCTTTTTTTCACCATGCACAAAATAGGAAGAAAGTTTTCTTAAGCTTTCACTTGCAGATTTACTCCTTTTTTTTTTTTTTTTTTTTTTTTTAACTTGTTTGCACGGTTTTAACTCCACTTCTTTTGTGGGGGGAAAAAGACCAATATACTTAATGTGAAAAATCAGGAAGGTGTCACAATAGCTGCAAACTATCAGCCCAACTTTGCAAACTCATGCTCCAGAGAGCCTTTTGAACAGCCAATTTCCGTAACATATTCCCAAAGTATCTCTTGCTCCCAGGTGTGGAAGCAAAAGATTAAGTAGTAAAAGAGGTTCATGCTTGCATTTTAGGGAGTGGCATAATCCTTTGTGATAGAGAAGATGTGGTTTAAGCAAGATCTGGCTGCAGCAAATGAAATAGTACTCCTGTGGAAGATCTAGCTCCCTTAATAAAGCTGTATACATTTGTGGTGTGTACAAACTGATCAGACCATGTGGGGTTGCAGAGTCTCCCGTGTTCTTGTCTTCAGCTTTTCTCACATACTCCTCGCTCTTGCAAAGGCTAAAATAGAAATGGATGTCTACAAGGTGATGCATTTCACAGGCAGGACAAAATGTGTAAGGTGCCCATGCTACAGAGTAAAAGGATTTTCCAGTTATAGCAGCCCAAGCAACAGTCATCTCCCAGAAAGTCACATGGAAATTTGCTTTAATGCCCTGGAAAAAACCCAGCAAAGTTCTTCTGTATTTAGTTAGTCATATGATGTGATTGTTTAGCTGCTTCCTGCTTTTCAGGAAACACATTTGTGTTTATAGCAGAGTTGTTGCTAGGACTATATCTATTTACTGGAGTTTTTAAGGACTGGAGAGAAATTCATCTCATAGCAGAACAGTTAACATGATAGCTATTATTTTCCTTTTCAGAATGATAAATATGCTCTATTTGATACATAAGAATATCAACAAGGATCTATCTAGTATTATAAATCTTGTTGGCACTTGCATTAACTACCAAAGCAATAAATATAATCCACATGGTGGATTCTCTCTGACAGCTTGCAGCGGGCTGGTAAATGCTACTAGCCCCACAGCCACCTTTAGGAGGAAGGTTCTGGGATCAGTGTTGTTCCTTTCTGCCCTCTTTAGTCTGAGAGTTTTTCATGCAAGTTAAGGGGAAAAAAATAATAATCTTAATATGGTTCATCTTTGATTTTGTTTTGGTTTGGTTTTTTTTTCCTGGTTTCCTGAGGAAACAAAGCGTAGGTAGTCGTGCTCTATGCAAGTGTGAGCCCATGTGTCTTCACCACCACCTCCTTTTCAATCTGCTAGCCTCTTGGGACAAAAACTGTTAGAGGCACCCGAGTTGCAGAGATGTTGCAGCTGCAGAAGAGTCTAGAAACAGCTCAAGAACCTGACAGCATGGTCAAGTCTTCTAAAAGGGGAAGGGAGGCAGCAAGACACACACACACACACAAGCATACAGTTTAACAAGGCTAATGCAGTAAACACATTTATCACAGGTGTTTTGCAGCTTATTATTTTGTCTAGAAAAGCCACTATGTTTCATATGGTTCTCAAATCATATTAAACATAGTGTTTCTCCCTCTGCTGTTGCAGTGTTCGAAGTTTGTTGCTGTGGAAGCTGTGGTGTCACTAATTGACACCTATGCTCCGACATAGTATTCAGCGGGGTTTAGTTTAATGCTGCTCGCCTGACTGCTTTACAACCGTAGCTGTAAGTGGAAATAATGCTGGTGTTTGTTTTTTAGCCCACAAGATGTGGTCTGAAGTTTGTAATGGTAAAGCAGAGGTCCACACTTCAGGTCAGAGGTAAATATATTTACGGGTGAAATGTCTGATTGAGAGATCATGAAGCACCACTGGAGGAATTCCACCATTTCATCAAAAAGAGTTTTTAGCTGCATTTTCACACACTTTTCTCACTGTTTGACATGATGAATGGAAAAAACACTGTATCTCCAACCCTGAATATTACAGTTTGAGTTCAGTTGCCTGTGTACTTACCAGCACTTTCTGTCTTTTAATTTGTAACACATTTTTTTTATCCTTTGGAAAGAAAAATTTTCTTTTAGCCTTTTCTTTCTTCCTGTGCTTAGGCTCAATGCTAAGAATAACTCATCCAGGGCTTTTTGCAGAGTTGGAAATAGTGATTTTTTATGCAACAGCTGTAGCAGCTGGAGAAGAGGAAGACATGTACCTGCCTGTTTTGTCAGGCAGAATGTGTGTTTGGTGTGGCTATGTTTTTAACTTCCATTCTAATAGGTCACTTAGCTACATAAACAAACAGAGCCAGAGAATGGGCTGCAGTGTGTATTCAACAGTCAGTAAAATATCCAGGTTAATGTTTTCTGACAGCTACAACCTAGAGCATGGGAATGCAAAATTAAGGCAGGAATTTAGCTGCATTCAACTCTTCAGCCTCTCTGCACACCAGAGATTTTTGGGAACTGATCTGTTTGAAGAACAGAGTGAAAACAAATTTTACCTGGAATGTATACTCTCCATTATCTGTATGTGAGGGATATGGCTGTAAGAGGATGATGAATCTGAGACATTGATGACTTGCTTTTGGAGTTTAGTTAGCTCAGAATAGATGCTAATACAATGCAGAGCTTCTCAGTTTTTGAGTGTGGGAGACACTGTAATGAGGATAAAATGATCTGTTAACCAGCAGTTGTGCTAAAGACTATGAAGAGAAAGATCATGTTCTGACCAGATGAGTACTCTGACAGCAGCTGGTCCTGATTAGATGGGAGATCCACCTAATCTAGAGCTACACCTCTGACAGCAGCCAGTGCTGCATGGTAGGGAAAGTATGGTAATGCTTCCCCAAAAATGCTCTTCTACATCCTGGCAATTGCTGATTAAAGCTTTGTTGAACTGAAGAATGAATTTGGACCATTATAATTAATAGTCCTTCTGAAGCATCCATTATGTAACTGCCTTTTTAGCTCAGTTACATTTTCAGCCTCCAAAGTCTCCTATGGTATTGCCTGTTGTGCACAATTGAATTCCATTTTGTAAAGAAGTACTGCTTTCTGTTGTGAAGATGGTGCCCCATAATTCTTATATTCTGGGAAACAGTGATAGTTCCTGCTGACAATTGTAACTGTGTGTGAGATTAAGGTTTTAGTATTAGTTTTGATCTTTCTTTCCCTACCTGTCCAACAGTTTTCGAGCTGAGAGTATTAAGTAATCTGGTGTTTGAGAGGGACGTTGCACTCTTGTGAGAGTCTTTTGCTTACTTTCTCTATGTGTACTGGTTCTACTGCAGCCTCTGTGAAATGATGAGAGTGACAGTATTGAAATCATGGCCATTGATTTATGCAGTGGTATAGGATGCTTCCTGCTCTGGTCTTTATTTTCTAATAAGTCTTAACATTGTGTTTGCCTTCTTGATTGCTGATGAGCTTTTTTCATTGAACTATCCACACTACCTCCAAGATGTCTTTTGAGAGTTATGATGGTTAAATTAGACCCCTTCAATGCAGACACAGAGTTGTTTTTCATAGTGTTATGCAGTTATGGATATTGAATTTCATGAGGTATTGTTTTATTCAGGTCAGTATCACAAAATGCTTCTGAAAAGCTTCTGAAATCAGTTTTGACTACCCTGAAGATTACTATACAATTAAAACGATTCACCAGTTCACTACTTTTTTCTCCAGTTCATTTAGAATTAAGCTGATCAGGTCTAAGCACAACCAATGGATTGGATCTACACTTGTTTCTTGTCTTTTGTGGCAGAAGTGGAAGAGCACCTGCATCTTATCCCATCAAGATCAGTCCCCTTAAGACTCTTGAGTAAAAAACCTTGCAACAGAGATCTGTAGCACAGAAGGAGAGGAAGGGGAGAAAGGATTGGTGCAGACTGTATTACACAGACTAACTTCCCATGGTTTTATTCTCTGAGAAAAAAGAGCACGTAATAGACTTCTGAGACAAAGCATTGCTATCCTGTCTAGACTGTCAGTTATTTAACACTTACTGAGCAAAGCATGTATTTGAAATGAAACATGTAGCTTTCCAGGTAAAAGAAGTGATTCATCTATTCATCTCACAGTGAGAAACACTTACTTTGTAAGAGTAGTTTTGGAACTAAAATAAATTAGAAGTCGCTGTGGTCAGATCTGGAGTTTCACAGGTGAGTCACAGTTTTCTTCCTTACCCTTTTTCTTGGGTCATGAGTGGCTCCTGGCTGTCACACTTCTCTCACCAGCATAGATGCTACTCATCTGTCACATATATCCCAACAAAGTCAGTATCTTGCTTCTAGCCTGCTTCAGAAATGATTCTCTCAGATTACATTTGTAAGGAGCAGAGCACCATTCCTGGCAACGTCCATCAGATTCAGGACAAACAGCACAGCAGAACTAGGATTGGACAAAACTTGGCTTATTTTAACAGTGCAGTCTGTAGCACTATCAAGTGTGGGTGAGTACAGCCACTGAAGGAATGTGGTCTGGTACTGAATGCACAAAAGCAGCTGATGCATCGCCCTCTGAGCAGGACACTCTGAGAGCTACTGGTTGGGAATTCGGAGGGGAAGACAACATTTACACACAGAAAAGACCCTTTGCAGCAATGAGACTGAGGGTGTACACCCATTGCCTCACTGCAGCCTATTAGAGTATTACCATATCAATGATTTAAAGGCTTATGAATGCTAAGAATGTAAGAGGTCAGTTTGGCAAGGACTCAACCCACTGCTCTCCCACAGTGAATAATCCATTTCATGGTCCGTTTGTTAAACAGTGTACCAAAATGCAGGAGGATATGGGGTTACAGTGTATGTGGACTGCACAACTGAATGCCGCTGCTTTGCAGGAAGGGTAAGGAGATCCAGTTGTTGCCTGTGCATAGATGATTTGCAGAGAGATACATCCCTGTTGTGTAAAATAAATTCATTGTGGTGACCTGTCTCTGTATTGAATAGGCACTTTATATATGTGTGGCCTGTATGATATGTCAGGAATAGAGTGCACCTCTAAGTAAGCAAAAGCTTTTTCTCTCAGGACAGCAGCTTTGTTAGTATGGAAGACAGTTATGCTATAAGTGTTATGCAAACAAGGAGACTGACAATTTCTATAATATGAAATACAGATAAAGACAGATATAAATATCTTTTTTTAAAATTACGATTTGTTTATACACAGCCCACCCTCTTCCTCAGTCATTAGGTATTTTTAGTTTGAATGTGGCCAAAAGAGAATCTGGAAGAAGTGATGGAAAGGCACAAGAGGAACAACATAAAAAGTCGCACGTGTAAAGGAGTCACCAGAGCAAGGTATATAAAAATAGCAGAAAGAACTGAGTACTTGAAGCTGATGACATCTAAATAACGGCACCAGATATAGAGAAAGGTTTAGATAACAGAAAACAAGAGCAGTGCAAAAAATGGTGGGAAGTTCCAAGTGAAAACCAGAATGTAGGAATTTTCTGAAAAAAATAAAAAAAAAAAACAAACCCCAAAATGTCAAAAACAACCAACCAAAAAACACCCCAAAACACACACACAATACAACCACCAAAATCCTTATCCTTTGCAAAGGTAGAAGCCGTGGAAACAAAAGTGACTTTCATCCATTGGATTTCTACAGCCTTTAGTTTATGCTGCTAGTGACACCACCTGCTTTCTTTTCATTGATCACAACTTGTGAAAACTAAGCAGGGTACCATGTCTGGGCCAAATGAGACTAGGAGGAACTGAGAGAACTGTATACTGAATTCAGTGGTCACAAAGGTGAAACTATTAGAGACTGTACTTTCTTACCTAGATGAAAGTCTGATCTTCATACAGTTTGCAGAAAATTCTTATAATGATAAGGAGAATATCTCTGATCATCTCATCCAAAGATGAAATGGCTTTTCTGGGAGACTGGAGTAGCTAGCTATTTGCAGCTAATATTAAGTAATCTGTGATTTCAGATATTCAGAGTCTCTGAATAAAAATTGTCTCTGGAAATACATCAGTAATTCTAGAAGACAGTGATTTTGATTTGGAAAGCATGATCACTCAGGGATCAGAACACTATTCTGTAACTGTTGCAGCAGCTTTCCCATGCAACTTCCCTAAGTGAACAAGAAAACAGGAAAGCTGCAAGTGGGAGAGCGCCTAAATTAAGCACACTTGGTACAAGAATCACTGAAATTGTGCCATTTGCACTTCAGCTTTTCAGGAACAAAACAGACAGTACTGTAGACTTGAGTTTGTCTAACTCAATAATAAATCAGTAGTCCTTATATTTGAATAATACCATTTATTGTTTTCTTTCTTACTCTTTCCTGATTCTGAGATGGGAGAAGATCATTCGAAAACACTACTTAATAATGAGCAGCAGCAAACTAAGTTATGTACCTGTGCAAGGGAAAATGGTTTGTAATTAGAAGTGCTTTTAACATAGAGGATTATGAACTTAATTGTTTAATTACAAAATGTGTCAGAAATAATTATACCTAACTTTAGGACTTTAAAGAACTTCTTATATGTCTGAGATTTCTGTGGATCTATAATAAACTGACTAAGCTTTTTTTTTTTTAACAACACAACAGAATCCCAACGACCCTGTGACAGCAATTTCATCTTGTCTTTGCAGTCCCAGGGTAGTCCTGCTTGGACTTGGTGATCTTGCAGGTCTTTCCAACCTAGTTGATTCTATGATTCAATGACACTTAAAATAACCCTAATCTATACATAATATATGCTAATTGTTAAAGCAGAATTTTTAGAAAACTGATAAACAAGCTTTTAAGTTGGAGCTGCACACAGTGCATTATCCTGATTCTGGAATCTATTAAGTCATACTGTATTTCTAGTGTTATGTTTCACTAGCCATTTCATAAAATAACTATTACTTCAATGTCCTCCTTCAAGTGATAATATTAATTAATAAATACTTCTAACCAGGAATACATTAGGAATGGGGCCCTCTATAAATGCTTCGGACTGATGCGTGACCTTAAGTAAACCATGCTTGAGATTGAGGTGAGTAAACAGTTTGTATCATGACAACTTAAAACATTGACCTTGGCCTGCAAAAGCCATCCAGAAACCACTCCAAACCATTTGTTTCCAACTTTACTGGTCACCTATAGCACTAACAGTTTGGTTTTCACTTATTTTTACTTCTAGTATTTTGTGCTTGTGGTGGGTTGACTTTGGCTACCAGCCACTCTCTCACTCCATCTCCTCAAGAGGGTATGGGGAGAAAATAAGATTAAAAAGCTTATGGGTCAAGACAAAGGAAAGAAGCTCACTCACCTGTTACCAACATCAGCTAGAGAAACTCAGCTCAGGGAAGATTTAATATAATTTATTGTCAATAAAAACCAGAATAGGATAGCAAGAAACAAAGACAAAGCTAAAACTACCTTCTCTTTCCCTTCCCACCCTCCCCCATCCTTCCTAAGCTCAGCTTCACTCCTTTATTCCCAACTCTTCTACCTCCTCCGTCTGACCCCAAGTAGCACAGGGATCCTACCCCGAGGGTGCAGCCCTTCAGGAGCAGACTGCTCCAGTGGGTCCCCACAGGCCCTGCCAGAAGAACTGCTCCAGTGTGGGCTCCTCTCTGCCAGGAGCTTGCTCCTGCACAGGCTCTCCATGGGCTGCAGCTTTCTTCAAGGCATGCCTACCTGTTGTGGCATTAGGTCCTCTACAGACTGCAGGTGTGAATCTGCTCCAGCACAGTCCTCCATGGGCTGCAGGGGCACAGCCTGCCTCACCATGGTCTGCACCATGGGCTGCAGGGGAACCTCTGCTCCAGCACCTAGAGCACCTCCTCCCCTGCTTTTCTGACCTTGCTCTCTGCAGAGTTGTTTCTCTCATATTTTTCTAGTCCTGTCTCACAGCTGCTGCACAGCATTTTTGCCCTTTCCTAAATGTTGTTTTCACAGAGGCAGCACAAAACTGACTCAAGAACTAAGCTTTGGGCAATGGTGGGTTCATTTTGGAGCCAGCTGGAAGCAGCTCTGTACAACACAGTACAGAGACCAGAGACCCCAGGTCTCTACTCATAGAGGTCACCCCCACAGCACCCTCACCTCCTGCTGCCAAAACTTTCCCACTAATCCCAGTGCTATTTTGTGCTTTTGCAGAAGTCAGACTGCGGTTTTTCCAGAAGAGGTGAACTGCTCAATAGTCAAGCTCTGCAAAAAGATAAAAGTATGCTAGACTGATCACACTTACACGCTACTCCTTTTGAAGACTAAATTAGTATTCAAATCTAGTATTTCACTAAATTCATATTTCCCTGCAATCAAATATGTACTACTGTATCTGTAGAAAAACAACTGCAGGGAGTTTCTGTGAGGCACTAAAAGAAGAGGTCCTTGATCCGCACTATATGTTGTGAAAACCAGAGATTGCCAAAGCCTTCTGTCTCCCATGCTCAGTAATCTTTTGAAGCTTTAGTAAAAGAGGGAGGAAGGCATTCCTTTTGTATGAAAGGAAACACAGTTTGTACAGTTTCTCTGAGGCCAGAAAGTGAATCAGCAGTAGAGTTAAGAATTTAGTATCCAGTTACTTCACTGTCACAGTCCAGCATTTGGGTACTGTTTGTGCCAGACCACAGATCCATTAACATTCAAGATTATTTCAGGAATAAGTGATTCTGGAAATTAATAGGGACAACATCCAAAGCCACCATTTGCTTTTATTTATTCATGGACAGGGTTTGTTAAAATTGGCACCACACATGAGAAAATATTGCCATCACTGACGTAATTTTCACCCACCTAAATTTTTATAGCAAGTTACACTACTGATCTTGAAAACTGTGATACTGTAAAATACTATATTTTCCCTTAGCAAAGTAGCAATCCTCATGACTATAAATATCTTAACTGCATATATGACAGGGTAAGGTAGAGAAAGCAGTGATAAACTCTAAACCCCATCAGGATAAGAATATATAGCTGAAGTGGTATGTTAATCACATTAATACTTCCAGTAAAACTTGAGGCATCAAATAAAAAAATACACTTTGTACTTTGGTTTTAAGCTTTTTTTTTTTGTTTGCTTTTAATTAAATAAGCTTGTGCCTTCAGTTCAAGTCGCATCTCAGGAAGAAGCATGCTGAAATGATTTAGTTATAATTTTAGCAGTTACAAATGATCACATGTAGTTATCACAGTTCGCATTCTAAACTACATTTCCTACAACATTTCCTAAATTTTTAATACCTCTCTACTTACTGACAAAACTTTCAGCTCAAAGTTTTACTTCCCTTTCTTTTATTCTTCCTTTCTCTTTTGGGAAGGGATTCAGGATGTTTCCTAGAGCATATTCCAAATGGTCAAAGGACTTTAAACCCTGCCTTTTCCTGAACAGAAGAGCTTGTAGTCTTATTTTTCCTGAAATAATAGGAAGGTGCAAGAAAGCAACAACTTCATGGGTTTATGAAAGGAAGGAAATTAAGTAGTGATAAATTACACATACAAAAAACGTACAAGATTCTTCATTCTAGTCACAAATAGAGCAACTTCATTTTGCCTGCAGAACTTGAGCAGTGCCTGAGTCAACAAGATAGAGTACTTCAGTGAAAATTCCTTTTTTGGTAACTGGAGAGTATGACTTGGTGCATTGTTAACAAGTGATGCAAAGCAACAGGCAAAAAGGGTCAGTGCAAGCCAGGAGGCAGTAAACATGTTTCACACCTTGGACAAATCACTGCTCCCAGCCTTGACTGCAACTGTAACAAGTGCAGATTAACTGAGCTTAGGGAAAGAAAAATTAAAAAAGTCAAGTGGAAAAGCTAGCTGCTTCTCTATGTACCTGCAGTTAAAAGCCTGTGCTTTTAGTTTTTCTATTTCTTGCTAGATACTGTATACCACTTGCATATAATTTGCTGACAGATAATTCTGAAGTTGTTCTTTATTATTTATCACGTACACAGCTTAAGTAAAAGCTATGCCTCCTAAGCAGCCTATGAAAAATAAAATCAAACTGGTTCCAACTCAGAGAATGATAAACTCCTCCAGTCTGATCCAAAGCCAAAACTTTATCTCTGAAGAGAAGTTGGTACAGTAGGAAACATCTCCCAAATACTAAGCCTGCGGCAAAGCCAAAATTCAGCAGCAGTGAAGCAATACAGACTCCTGCAATTTCCAAGTTGCTTCTCCTATTTTGAGAAAATATCAAAGCTGAGTTACTTTGTTCAGCTGTTTGCATTTTGAATCAGTGGGAGATGCTCTAAGATGGAGACTTCACAGCTCACACATGACCTTCAGCAACTCAAGTTTTAACTGTTAAGCTGTCAAAGCAGCAGCTGCTTAAAAACATTGCAAATCCATACTGACTTAGCATTTTAGATCACATTAGGTTCTGAGATAGTGCCATTGGAAACTACGAAGTGTTAGTTCTGTAACAACTGCCTCTGGCTGCAGAAGGCTGGAGTTTGAGAACTGCACAGTTCAGACTTGAAAAAGCCTTTGAATTACAGGTGTTGAAGAGGCAATTCATACAAAGCAGTACTGAACTATGCAAGTTTGGTTGGTTGGGATTTTTTTAATGTTGATGCTCCCACCATTAGCAACCTAAGTATTCCTAGGAGCATTATACAGAGTTTGCTTTCAAGAGGTGGGCTTGTTCTAATAGAATAAATGGCACTCTAAAGCTGAAAGAATTAATGATAAAGTCCTTGCACTACATCAGTTAAATGCAATTCCTTGATAGCAGTAGAAAGACTTTAGCCAACAATTATAATGGCAACAATCATTTGGGTGGGATGTTAAGAACAATACAGATGAAATATTAAGCTTCATTTTAATATAACCTCTTTATTACTCACAGAATGATTTTATTCTTCTGAAGGAAACCTGACAGTGCTGCAAGCTTTCTTCCCTGAATGAATTCCCTGAAGAATGCCAAACAGGCATTCTTCCCTGCAAGAAATAAGGAAAGAACCAGTCCTCACCTTGCCTAGAGCAGTGTGCCCTCCCCTCTTCCTCCAGCAAGCAGTCAGATGTAGATGGGAAGCAAAAGAAATCAGGGAAAAAAAACCAAGGTTTTTCTTAGCTGTCTACTTATTTATAATACCATTACTGAAGAGACTTGCAGAGATTTACCAAATTTGTGTCCATCAGTACCTTTAACCTTTGGATTTAGGCTGCTTTTCATCACAACAGTGATTTGAAAGATGCAGCTCCAGCTGGCTAGACCCCATCCATAAAAGGAAGGTAAATTAAGCATATAAAAGTGGAAATTGCAGATAAAAGTGAGAGCAATATTCCTATGTATAGTGAACAGCCTCAGCTGACAGGTCAAAATAGATCCCACCAACCATGATGCTTGGTCTTTTCAGCCCATCAGCTCCTTTTTTTAGCAGGTTTTCCTTTGACTGGTCAGTGAAGTTGATACCCACAGTTAATGGACTCTTTTCTCAACAGGTGCATGGCAAGCACTGTGGGGTCCACACTGGTCTTTTTTCTTTTGCTCCCATGGCTTTCTTCCTTTGGCCCACTTGTTCATGCTGTCACCTGGTCTTGTTCCTAGTGGCACCTGCCATCAGGTCAGCCACATTTACCTGTACCTGCCATCTCCTTAACAGCTTTCAGTCTTAAGCAAGACTATAACAACTTACTAAAATTCTTCATGAGCAGGCAAATGAAAACTTCAAAATGCACACCTATGAACAAAGTTGGGCTTTTCCCCTTCAGCAATGGGAGCTTGTATTTTGACACAAGATGTCTAACTGCTCATTTTCCAGTTTTCTACATTGTTGAGGAAGGACTTCCTGAAAACTGGTCATACTAGCCATTCACTGAAGTGTAGAAAACAGTATGGACAACTCTATTTAAGGATTAAAAACTCTGCCTTTCATACAGCTTGTCTTGGGAGACTATAAAACTGCAAATATCCAGTTTAGAGCATATGTATGTTACACAAGAGTGGGTAGTGTCCTCCTGCTCTCCCCAAACACAGGGGCATCAAAACCCAGCATTCTCTTACTTGTACCTCAAGTGCAACTTGGGATGTTGTGTCACCTTGTAGCTAAACAGTAAAAACTACAGAAGTTATAGTCTAACTCCTAAGAAAGTTCAGCAGGCTGCTTGTAAGCCATATTCATGAAACTGGTGAATTATTCAATTCTTCAGGCAGAACTGGACATCAGACCCGCTAAATAAATATATCAGGCCTTCAACATATATAAGCTATACTAACCTGAGTTTCTTTGTAAGCTTGAAGTATAAAGAGTTATGATGAAAAGTTTTTACTTGTTTTAAGGGAAGCAAGGCTGAATTTTCAGTTTCTGCTTGGTAGCTGCACTTCTCCAATTAGACTTCATTATCAGTCATTGAACCCAGATTAAGTTATATTGCGTAGCTCTACTGTTAGCAGAAGTGAGTAAGTACACTTCACCCTTTTTTACCTCAGTGCCAGCTGAGCACTACTACCAGCATTGTTAAGGACTAAAACCAAAAAAACATTAGTTCCTATCAGCCCAGCCCAGTCTGTTCAGAAGGCAAGTAGACAGCCATGAAAAAAAACAACCACATTATGCTTTGATCAGTGCAAGAAATATTCCACGCAAGTTTCCAAGTATACCTATTTTCCATTTTGAGTCACTGGGGCAAATTCTCAGCTTTAGGCACGCATCCTTTTGTTGTGTTAAGAGCCTGTGAACACCAAACATTTATTTTATGACTAAGGCCTACAACCATTCCCAAATGGGAAAAATGTTAGTTCACATCTGTGGATATCCTCCTACCTACATCACTACAATCAAATATGGGCAGGAGAATGTCTTTAAGCAAAAAGATCCAATATCAGAAGTGCAGCTGGGCTCACTACTCCCGCCTTGATCTTACACATGTGCCATCTTCATCATATTCACCCATCAACTGTAACATGTAAGTTCCAGTATAAAGAAGAAACTGTCCAGTTATCTGAGCTGCGTGGGAAATCAGCTGAAGCACCTTCCTAGAAGAAAAGCAATTTGTTAACAAAAAAAAGTCACCAGCAGGATGACATTACCCCTTTCTCCCCACACCCACCACCACCTTCAGGATGTGTTAGGTAGATACACTTAAGTATCCTCATTCCCTTTCACTTCTAAGCTGGTCATTTTTGTACCTTCTATCCAAAAAAAATACTGCTGTAGCTCTTGATCAACAGAAAACTATAGACATGTTGGCAGAACTAGAAACACATTTAACCAGGCAGGCTGGCATCCTGTTAGGCATTTACCATATGTCTGCAAAGCCATCACTCAAACTACCAGAGTACTCCCAAAGATGACTTTACCTGGGAAGCTTGGCAGCATTCCTGCATCATGAAGCTCCTCTTATCTCACCTTTAGGCTATTCACTAATACAACACTGCATGTATCTCTAAGCTACAGATTAAACTAGATTGGATCTGAAGCTGAGCAGTCACATTACTGTGGATGCCTGACAGCAAAACAGGCAAAGCCAGGCAAATTAATGCTGTCCAAGATTCAAGCCTTAAGAATTCTCAGTTCACAATTACTTTAAAAGATTTAATAAATATCAGCATTCAAATATATAGTACTGTGTGAGAATCAGTAAAGACCCATAAACTAAGATCAGGTAAACATCAGAAGTCTACAGTATAAACTGTGGATCACCACAGGGGAATAGAGATGATCATATCTGAACATTCATTTATTCAACTCAGTTACAGCTACATCTTCCTTCCATTCTCCAAGAAACAATGGGGACATCAGTATTAAGCACTACATTCAAGCCTCAGCCCCTGAAAATTAAGCAGGCCTTCATGAGTATGAAGCTCACTGGAGCATTGGGGAAGTGGTATGCAAGAACCAGAACCATTCTGAAACTGGAAAGAGGGCAGTTTCTGAAGATGCAGAAACCAGATCAGCCTTCCTCTCCTGCAAAAAAGGAAGATTTTCTGAATTCCTGTCTGAGGAAACATGCAGCTGTGAACTCTTTGCTGTTAATTCACTTCTCCGTTGAAATCTATTAGAAAAGGCAAAGTCTTCCTAAAAAATTCATTTTTTCCACTATGATAAAAGAAGGCTGGCAGTCAAAATCCAGTGCTTCAAGAGCAGAAAACTCTGCAACTAGAGCCTGGGAAGCTTTTTTTTTTTAAAAAAAAAACCCCAACACTTCATCCTTATTTACTCTTCCCACACATATGCTGTGCTGTTTCAGTATGTCCTTCCCTCCACCAGATAGTACAGGCCAAGGAATTTTACAGTTGCAAAGAAAGCTGCACCTGGTACCAAGCTTTTGAACAGCTGCAGTGTGCTGCTTGCAAACGAGCAGTTGTCACTTAAGCCATGGAGTGAGTTATTTGTTGAAATGGACATTCAATCCTTCAGTTGAACACTACAGAGAGAAACCATTAGGGGAAAGCACTAATGGGATCTAGCAGGCTTTGAGCCCCACCCACTGATGAACAACTGCAGCATTTTAAAGTCCTTTGCACTCCACAGGTGGGCCCAGGAAGAGGGCATCAGTTCACAATTTGGAACTCATTAGCAAAGGAACTACACCAAGAACATATCATCTGTCTCCAATATCAACAACAAACTGAGACAGGCCATCTCACTGTGTTCACAAGTGCCCAAGGTTATCTCTGTCATCCCTGTTCCTTGCAAGCAGGCTATTTTCCCACCCTGACACTGGCACTTCCCTTACAGCTCAACTCTGTAACATAACATTGCTTCCAGAAGAACTCCACAGCTACTTCAGCTGCTTGCCAGCACCACTTCTTTCTCAACAGGTGCCCTGTGTTGGCAGGGATGCAGAACCGTCACTTCAAACTTTCTTTAGCAGTGCAAGTTCCAGTGCTGCTACTTATCTCCACAGCAGATAAGCTAGATATCAGTTTGTTCTGGCTCAAGAAACTTGACAAACATAGGAACTGGAGGAGTGCAGCTGTTAAAGGGTAAACCTTTGCTTTGAATAAACCCTGATGAAGCCAGTTCTGCAGGTGGGCATAGCATATAACTGGGTAATCACTGCAGCATTCCTAGAGAGGAGTTTCATATACAGTCACACTAGTTATAGCCTGAAAGATTAAGCAAGGGACCATCTAAGTGGGAGAGGTCAGTCAGACTGGAAGAAAGGGAACAAGATTAGCATTACAATATTAATACCTGCATCATGAGACAAGGGGCTATTTTAAGACTTAAAACTAGACTACATGTTGCTCAGAGGAAGTGAAAACTTCACTTACAGCATATACAGCTGTCTGTCCTGTACAGAGCAGATCTGGTCCTCAAGTACTAAAATGAAGCAACACACCACCATTGTGTCAAACAGAGTTTGACAGGTCAGGTAAAGAAATCCACAGCTGCTGCTTCAACAGCTGTCAGTGTGGCACCTTTGTGAAAGCATCTGGACTCAGAATGAGTTTTCTTCAAGCATGGCAAGGCACAGCTGGTTTTGACAAAGCACACACTTTTAACACACTGTTGAAAGCATTGGACAGGACAGATATTATTTTGCCCCTGCATAAGACAGGATTGCCCAACAGCCAGTTCTACTAAACTTGCAACACACCCACCACAGATTAGTCCTGTAGGAAGCACTGGTCCTTGTGAGGCTCCCAGTTTGCTTGGAGACCAGTTTGCTCAAAAACAGTGACATCGGGTGACAAATTTACATTAAGACATCGGAGTGTCATATATTTCTCATTTTGCTTTACCTCCATGTAGCTCAGGTAGTGAACTTAGCAGCCAGGCATTGCAAAGCCTGAGCAAGCTTCAAGACCTTTGTCATTATATCTCAAATCCCTCTCATTTCATCCCCTGGTAGTTCTCCCTTCAAGGAGTCTAATGCTTCTTCCTCAGCTTCCTGCATTATTCAAGCAAGTAAAAGAAATCTACAAACAGGCTGTACCTAAACCTTGAAGTTAATATGAGCTGGTAAGATTTTTGCCTTGGGGGAAACTTAAGATTCCACCATAAAAAGCTATGCTAAGTTTGTACACATCAGCTATCCACCTTACAAAACAAGATTCAGCATATTGGTCAGTGTGTAAGAATTGATAAAAATACTAAATTTATAAAAACATCTGCTTCACAGAGACAGATTTTCCATTAATAGATATGCCTGATCAATAGTGGAAACATACTTACCGCAATACACTTTTTGCTCCCATACATTTGATGTCATATGAGACAGAGTAGATCTCATAGAAGGTCGCCTTGATGTTTAAGCAGCCAATAAAATCCTTAGGGTGCAGCTTGTACAGATCAAATGTGATGTTAGCTACTCCCATTTTCTTCTTTTGTCTCACAGTGGCAAGTCCATTTTTTGTCTAATTTAAAGAGAGGGAAAGACAGTTTGTATCATGAGCCAGGAAACTACAGCAAGACAATGATTAATTGTGCATCTCCAGAAGCAGCTTGCTTATGCCAGTCATGGGGCTAGTTCTTGATGAGCTCTAAACTAGAATTGAAAGCATTAGCACAGCAAAAAATAAGTCTGTAGTTTATATAATTTTGTTCAAGTCTTAACCAGGCTTCTGGAGCTATTCCAAACAGACACAGAAGTCCTAGAGTGACATAGCACCTCCTGAATATTTATTTTCTGCAATACAGCTTCTTCTTCAGAGCATATTGAAGCCACAGGTAATGCCACTGGACGGTACTCCTCCCATTATCCTGGTATGTTCCAGCTGCTAACTGAGGCAGCATGGTTTGCCCACACTGAAATAGGCCACCAAATAACCAGGATGACATCGGGTCCTTCCATTTAGGAAGGAACACAACACTGATGAGCACTCTTGGATAGCTGAAAAGATGACATCTGTGAAAAGCCAGGTCCTCATTTCAAATCCTGGCTCCTAATACCTCTCTTTTTCTTTCTACTGAAAAAGTAACATGGGCAAGGAACCACTACTGATTAGGCCCAGGGTTTAGTACTGAGCTTTTAAGAGAAAAAGCAAAAGAGGAGAGCATAGAAAGTCATCTTCCACCTTAAATCCAGCCTCCTTTATTGAAAGCAGCCCTTGTCTGCTTCAGGGCTGACAGTGAGGCTTTCAGGATCTTGCTTCAAGGGGGGAAAAAGGCAAATAAAGAAAATAGTAAAGAAAACCCATATTTACAGAGACATCTAGTGGATAAGTGGGATACTCTGCTCAGCACATTCTGTTCAAGGTTAATGACTTGGCAGCTGCCAAGCTATTTTTTTCATGCTAAATGAAGCAATAAAGTTGTGTAAGACTGGGCCTTTTTGTACTTGTCACCCCAGCGCTCAGACAGTGCCATGATAAGTCAAACCAAGTTAAACGCTGTAGTATATCATTAGCCAGCAATTTTCTGCCTGTTTTACTTTTGATAGTCTCTGAGCTTCAGCAACAGGGCCCCCTGTCAACAAGTTTTGGACATGTACAAGAAGTTGGTATGCTTGGCAGTGTATGTCCTCCATTAGCACCTAGAATATCTGGATAAAGCATGACAGAGCATGTGCTACACTCCAGATGATTTCAGAAGCTGCAGCAGCTCTTCTGCTGTCATTCAGAACATGCTGAAGGGGGGCAGTATTCAAACTTGTTCTGCTGCTGTGTCAGAGAACATAGGGCAGTCAAGGTAGAGTCATACCCTGGCTGCAACTCCTTTTCTGCTCTTGGAACTCACAGCCCAGATGTAACACATTGAAAAGTGAGTAAGGTATCTTGGGGAAAAATGTACAAACTGCCCACACTGCAATAGGAGACTGAGAAAAGAGAGCCACACAATTAAGCCATTTATATACAAACAAAAATGGTAGGCCTGCTTACAGCTCCTCTGCCAGCTCTGCACCTGGTAGGAGAAATTCTGATGCTAGCTTTCTAGCAACAACTATTTCATGGGAAGACCCTTAGGAGTTTGACTCTATCTTACTAATGTACAGATGACTATTCCCCCCCACAAAACCACAAATTGGACATCGAGTTGATATGAGTAGAAGGCTAAAGCTAGCCAATCTTAGTAATTCTTAAAAGACTGATGCGCGTAGACTAACATTAGATTTTGATGACAACTTTTAGCTATTTGCAAGACTGAACACAGGCATTTTTCTAACCTTCACTAAACCATTGCTGTATTCACAAGGCAACACCCATTTTACATCGATACCTTGACTTCCGTAAGGGAAGTTTTCTTCCTGTTCGCCCCTATTCCCAACAATTTTAGCAGCCACAAAAATCCTTCCATCCACTTCTATTCAAGTGAGGGAAGCAGTCAACACTTACTTGTGTCCATTTCTGTCCTTTTTCTAGAACCATGAAGTGTGTATTATCATCCAGAGACCTGAAGAACTCTTCTGTGTCCACAACCGTGCCATCTTCCTCCAAAACCAGAGTAACTATTCCAGCAGATATAAGAAAGGCATCTAAAGTCTGCAAAAATCATAGCAGATTTTTAGCATTCAAAAGAGAACCCATCCTTTCATAATAAGACTTACTTATCTGACATATTCTCCCAGCTTTCCCAGCAATGATTTTTATAAGAGTAAGGGTCTGTGGGTTGCCTTTCTGTGATACCATACTTCACTAAGTTTCATCCAGAGTGTGGCTGTTTGCTATACCTTGCTGATGAGCTCTTGAAGACTGCTTGCCACAATTCCTTTCCGCCTGCTTCGGGAGGCATTTGACACACGGAAAGGTCGCCCTGCAGGCATGAGAGGAGGGAACAGGGTCTGTTTTGTTACTGCTCCCACAGATGCTCCCATGGATACCAAAGATCTAAGACAAATAAAAATTCACCATAGTTACAAAAATAGTCAGGCCAAGTACTGCAAGGAGAAGGACTGTTGAGTTCAATGAGGTAAGCACATTATATGAGTAATTCACAGGTCATGTTAGACCCATGGAGCTTGGTTTCAAAACCAAACACTACAGAGCCCTACAGACATGTCACCTCCGAGCTTTCTCTTGCCAGTGACATTTGAAAACACTTCTAAAATTAAAAACATTCCAAGCAGATATGGGCCAGCTGATGTCAAGGTCATGATTACAGTGAGGCTGACAGGTTTTAACTCTGAATTAGAAAGGCAGCTCTTACTGCATTCAGCTACTTAGATCATTCTCTTTACCTGCAACAAAACCACTCAATGAGATAACACACAAGACTACCTCCAACTAATTATTTGAGTTTGCTTTTGGAAGACTGAACATATTACCCATATTCAAAACACCTAGCATTTTGATACAGTTATGCTTGTCTTCCAGCTGAGGTGTTTAGCTTGTAAATAATATCTACAGCCTATAAAACTTCATCTAGTTGTGAAAATCCGAAAATAAAACTTCTACCCTCAAGTATCAAAAGTCAAATGAAATGTAAATTAAGATCAAAGTATATAAACGCATAGAGTAGGACAAGGCTGCCAGAGGGGCTGGAAGATTCAAGCACTTTTAGAAAAAGTTTTAAATTTTCCTGAGCAATCCCATTTTTTAATAGTGACTGTTTAGGTTCCCTTAGGTAAACTGAGGGCAAAACACTGGTAACTGCCTACTCCCACACCAAGGCACAGACCTGCTCCCACCCACATCTAATGACAGCTTTCAGCTGCCAAATTATATTGGTTAACTCAATAGACAGATTGCCAAAAATCACCCTCTGAATGACACCTGGAAAGGACTGATCTCTAACAAGTCTTTCAAAGGTAGACAATACTTTGTCTTCCACACTCCTGGACTTTGCCCCCTGTATACTTTTTGCTCCTTGATACTGAATTGCACAGCTTTGGGAAAGGGATGCACCCCAATTTTATTCTTCCACATAGGTATAAAAGATCTTTATGTAGGAAAATCTATCCTCAGATACTTTTACAGAGGGTGGAGGGAGCAAACTGACAGTCTCTTTACACAGCCAGGAAGTGAATAAAGGAATTCTTGAAACAATGATGAAACGGCATAAAGTTACTCAACTAATTACGTCCCAGTCACATATTTTGTTCAAAGTCCACACTGACCTGGGAGAATAACTCTCTTTTCCAAATCTCTTATTTGGTCTTTAAGCATGTTTCTGTGATGCACAGAAAGTAGTTTTTGCGAGTGGCCAGGTAGAGTTTCAGCAATTAATTTACTTACTGCTATCACTCTGAATGAGTTTTCTACAGAACTCTGATCTATTGCCTTTCCTTTGTACATCAAAACTTACCTTCCTCAAAAGCTCTTCAGCATTACTGGAGCTTTTGAGGTTTCTGTTTGGTTATTGGTTTTTTTTAAAAGGTCCCTGGCTTTCAACAGTTTGCATATATACCCATGGCTGGCAGACATCTCTCTCCTTCCTGTAACAAAGCTGGTAAGGCTGAGGAGTCAATACAGTTTTCAGGAGACAGGCACCGTTTCAAATTAAAGAGCTAATAAGCACTCTCTTCCTAGAGAAGGGTCAAGACTTGGGAGGAAGACAAGGTGACAGAGTAGCACTGACAAAGGCATTAAAGCTCCACAGACAAGGAAGCATGCTGTAAGAGGGAGTGTTTGTTAACCTCTTCACTGACTAAGTTAGTAGTCCCCAATCACCCTGCTTATCCATGGGCAGCTTCCATTCTGAATCACTTGGGTCTTTTTCTCAGATACAAAACCTGCTCACCTACCTTGGGGCTGATGACTCCAATTCACGGGGCACCCTGGTGTCAGAAAGCACAACACTCAAGGTTCAAGAGACAATACTTTCAGAGCTAGTTACATCCTGTTCCCTCTCACACATCTGAAAACCAGCATGTAGAACGGTTACTTGAGTGGTATATATGACAGCACTGCCAAGATTTTTCTTTTTTTAAAGACAGAAAATACCAGCTCCGTTGAACAGTTTTGCTTCCTACTACTTAAGCCAAGTTGCCATTCACAAAAGACAAAGCATAAGGAAAAAGGCCAAAACATACATCCTGATACAGAATGAAAAGCTTTAGTGACACAGCTCAGGGGCAGGACTTGTGCTAACAGTGTTCAACCTAAGGCTTTAGAACAACCATCTATACAAACCATATTTTGCAACTCTGAGAAGTTTCTTCAGGATTCCAGATCGATCAATCACCACACACTGCTGCCAAGTTCTATCAGATGTAAAAAGCCAGAGGGAAATATAACAAAACAGATTAATAAACCAGGACTTCCATTAGCTCCACCAGACAGTCACTTAACAGGAGTCCAAGTTTTAACACTGATGCCACTTCACCTGCGTTTCAATAAAACCAGTCAATATCATCTTTAAACTACACCTGCTTATGAAGCTCCAGTACAGGCTGAGGTTTCAGTTAATGAGAAGTACCAGGAAACAAAAGACAATATGATTAAAAAACAGGCCAGAAAAACAGAGTGTAAACCCTTCCACTGCTGAGCCTGCTACTGAAAGCTTGTTTTTCTTTGTTTACACACACATAAAGGCCACAGACTCCAACAGTCTAGGTTCAGGGCTCTTGGAAAGATCCTTTCTGCTTCAGCTGTCCTCAGAAACCAGACAAACTGACTCCTGATGCAGGGAATTCCTCTGCTAGATTTGGAGTTCCCAAAATAATTTCCTATTGAAAGCTGATCAAGCTAAGTCTGGAAACAAGAGGTGGAAAGGAACATACCAAGGTGCAGTCAGCTTTATGAGAAAGTCAAGTAACATGTTGGATACTGACAACACTGCTGTTCTATTATTCTTCAAAGTCAAAAGGATCAAGTCCTCACTCTTTTCTAAAGGAGGGATTCCATGTCAGTGCAACACACAAAAAAATATTTTTAATTGAAAGAGCAAACATCTTCAGTCTCTTGTGTCTTGTCCAGTTTGTTTTACATAACTGCAGCCTGCAAGAGAGGGACTCACAGATACTGCCCCAAGCATTCAGTGTAGCATCAAGGCTGGTGGCACAGATGAATTAATTGCTTTTAGGAGAACCAGATCAAAAGCTTACCCTGAGCCCTCTACACGCATTTCCCCCTTTATCTTTGCTTGCAATATGCTTTGTATGTTTGCCTAAGAATGTGGTGCAATGGTCTTCAGCCTCACTCTGAAAAAACTAAATCAACATTGCACAACACGTGTGGCTTCAGACTATGGCACAATTTGACTTTAAGGTTAGAGTTCACAGGCAAATGACAAATGCAGTAATAGTGAAGCAAAAAGAAAAGCCAGAAATCAGTCGGGAGACTTAGGGCTCACCCAGACTGCAGACTTAATTTCTCTGCTAAGACACTAACTGTATGTACAGATACCAGAACCGAAGCTAGGAGCGGATCCGTTTGTGAGCAGCGTACCGACAAACCTTTCTGAACGTGGTCAGCACACCCGAAATGTAAGCGGAGGCCAGGAACCGTGGTCAGGCTGCCATCGGGTACAAGAGGCCCCACGCTCACCGCACCAGCTCCTTGCACACCACACGGCAGCGTCCTAATGCCGAAAGGCAAACTCGTCCCAACCATCAGACGTCAGACACGCGTTAAGGCTGTAAAGCTCCTGCTCGCACTGCCCTCAGAACTTCGTCTGAAGCTCAGAAGGCTGCGAGAGCTTGCTCCTCCCAGAGCGTCCTGCAGATTTAATACACTCACAGGAGGAGTGCGATTAGCCCTCGCACTGTGCCTGACAACCGCCCTTCGCCCCGGACGCCGACAGCTAAGCAGCCTCAGCTCTCCCCGCGCTTCCCCCGGCCGGGACCAGCGGGGAGGCAGGCGGCGTTCGGCCGTCATGGCCTGGGAGTGTGGAGTATACGGGCGATGCAGGGCGCCTATCACTCACCGCACCAGCAAGCCCACGTAGTCCCGCGCCACCTCCATGACCGGTCCCGGCCCGGGGACAGCTCGGGCCGCGAAGGTTAAGTGTTGTGGGCGGCGCTCCTCCCCTCGGCGGGGCGGACCCGACACACAGCCCGGCCTCTCCCGGCCGTGCGCGGCCCGGGCAGCCCGCCCCAGGTGGCTTGTCCGTACGGCGCTGAGCTCCAGCTGGGTTTACAGGCAGCCGTCGTCAGTGATTTACCCAGGAGAGAAACTGGGAGGGTTTTGCTGTGTGTGAGTTACATGCTAGATGTTACCTAGTTACAGCTAATACAGTACCAGCGGAAGCCGATCTCATCTGAAGCTTCTCGGCATTAGGGCAAATCAACAGATTAGGGTTGATTTGCTCTAATGCTGTAATTAGGGTGTCTCGGCTTCTGATTTTAGAGCCTGGGAATAAGCTTATGGCCTGGATTAATGCATACAGTAGAGGTATCTATTCCTACAGGCATGGGAGCAGCAACTTGTGTTCACTGCGCAGGTACAAAGGTTGGTGTTTTTTTAGGCATGCCTATGGACACAAATAGAGTGTAGGTTTTGGCTCTGAAGTCAGGCTCTGTTTCTAAGAGCTGTCCAGTCACTATTGCACAGGGAACACGAGGCCAGGACCCTCAGACCCTGGCTCTCAGGCAACAGCCTGGCCAAGGGCCAGTACCCACACCAAGAAACCCTGTTGCTACTGGTCAGGGAAAGACTCTGGAGGCCCCAGCAGTCAGGACACCCCCAGAGTAAGGAATAGGAAGATGCCTGGTTGCCAAAAAAACCCAATTGCTTTTCCTGCGCTATCCTTTTTAGGGCAGGAAGACCCACTCACAGTATTTCATTACTCACCATGCTTCCTTAACAGGAAGGCTGACCCAGGCTTCAGTCCTCAGCTTTGGGGCACTTATCAGCTATTAAGAAAGAAACAAACAGCCTTTCAGGCCAGGGCAAATTGTTTTCTGGGAAGGAATCTCCTTCCCACCCTGGTGAAGTAAATAACTCCTTTCTTCAAGGGAAGCTGAGCCCAGACTTTTATCTCTTTCTACTCAGGCTCAGGGCTTGCAGGTGTGTGGAGACTGTTCTTCTATGTTAACCCATTCTTCTCCTGTTTTCCATGACATTTAGTTTTGTTACAGTTCTGCAGTTTGTCACTGACCCTATATCATGGAGAGCAGGAAATAGGGAACAGTAAACAGTTCTCTGAGCACTGGACTACCATGTTTTTGCCTGATTTGTACCTTGTGGTTGATTGTGGGCCACAGCTGAAGTTATTTAATGCAAAGTGTCTCATTTGTAAGGAATCCTTCCTAAGTGTTTCTCTACTGTCAAAAAAAAGATGTGTATAGACTAGCTTGTCCTGTTGTGGAAGGAAAAAGTAGGGATGAAGGAGAAGGTATTTTGTCAGACAGTTTGTCTCTTCCTACCTCTGCATGTGAAAGGGAAGGGAGAGTGTCCCTTAGAAACTATATAGAAATTGCAGCAACTTTAAGGATTTTTCCAAACAGGAAAGTGGAGAAGTGGAAATTTTGGTCTTGCGGGAGCTTAGCTTTACTTGGTCCAAGAGACTTGAAACCCATGCAGCCACTGCCAGGCAGCCCCCCAAGTGACATACCCCCTGAAAGTCTTGCCACAACTGGCAGGGACAATGTGTGTTGCAAGGACATGCTGCTTCTGTGACATTGTGCTTCAACTTGCATGGCAGTTGTCATAACTAATACAAATGCAATTGTTGACTGAAGAGTAACAGCAAAAATGTGTCCTTTTGAAGTTTGTCCTGTTCTTTAAGAAGAGGATGTTACCTGCAGTTTCACAAGCTCTACCAATGCTCCCTTTTTCCTGAGCAAGCAGCAGTAAAACCATCAGATGGTTGAAATCAGTGACCTAGGAGCTTGGCATCTCAGCTAAAAAGTATCTTTGAACTTTGATCTGTACGCAAGACAGTGTAGAGATGAGATGTGTGTAGAACCTACTGAGGAGGAGTATAAAACAGTAGCATGAGACGTATCTGGCTAGCCAAGGCAAAGAGTGTGATCTTATAAAAAGATAAATGGTTCAAGACAACATTCAGTGTAAAACGTCTAGCTGTAAGAGGTAGAATCATCCCACTGTCTTACAGGGAGGGAAAATGAACTGTAGGTTGAGGTGAGTAGGCCAGAGTACTTAGCAACATTTGCTTAAGTCATCATGAAAACAGTCACCATAGAAGGGACAAAGTACACAGCTGATGTTGAAAGGAGTGAGCACTAGAGGTGGAGTTAACCAATTGTGCTAATCCCTCTTATTAAATTTCTATCTTACTGTCTCTTTGCTGAGGTGCAATGACTAACTCCACATGTGTTACTTGTTCACTGCAGTTTGAGTTAAACAAGTTTGCTTGTCTCTGCTCACAGGGGTGGTAGCATAGGGCTGCACATGACATGTTTAACTGGGAAGAAGGTGCTTGAAGTAGTTTCACACGCAGCTTCACATTAATGAGTGTCCAGTATTAGGTTAGATTTTCTTTACCATCCTTCAAGAAAAAATTGACCAATCAAAACAAACCCAGATAAAAGTGGGAATGATGAGAGATCTGGAAAACATGGTATATGGGCTGTGTAGTTTGGGAAATAGGAGGACTGTGTGGATATGTGAGGCACAGGTTTCAGTGATGTTAGAGAACTCTGAAAAGGAATGGGATAAAATTTTCTTGATGCTTACAGGGGCTTAACCTGTAGGAAAGGAGAATTCAGTTGTCCATTAAGAAACATTTCAACTCTCAGGTGACTGTTAGGTGCTGGAATCAGTTGTCAACTGAAGACGGTTAATCGGTTGGACAGAGACATTGCTTGGGCCAGTGTTCAAATGTCACGAAAGGCAAACCAGGACACTAAAGATCAATGTGGACATTTCATCTATTTCTTAAAGCTCCAACAAATTACATGAGCAAGATTAATGCAGAATAAAGTGTTTCTGTACTTGCCTGCCTTGATCTAGGAGGGGAGTGCAAGAAGTGAACAGTTGTATTTACAGCAGCATTAGCAACAAAAGTGACAGATCACAAGAGTTGGCTTATATTTGCAAAAGTTAGCCTTCTGTTCAGCCTTTCAGCCCTTTCCTGGTTTTGGCTAAGTCTGATCCTGATTTCTCTTAGAACCACTCTTCTGACCACCTCCATCTAAAATGAATTATTTCTTATCCCTTTCATGAAGACCCAATTTTCCATTCTTCACTGTGTCCTCAATATGACAATTGTTCCTGAACTGCTTTTACTATTCAGCAGATTTCTATCTCCACTGACTCTGGTTCTGCTTGATTTCTGTTAGGCTGTTCATGTTAAAGGTTTGATTATTTATTCTCAATATTTATGTTAACAACTACTGCACTATCACTGAAAGTTTTGAAGAGCCAATTAGACAAGCAGCTATCACAGAACGCTTAGATAAAGCTGATTATTTTGTGATGAGACTATGGAATGAAAGATGAATGTGCTTTTTACCATTTTCCACTTTTTCTTCAGAATCTTTGTAAATGAAAGCACATTTTAAATTCCTAACAGCTTTGAAGGAGCCATCTAGAGTTTTTCCTAGGCGTACAGGAGGGGATAAAGCTCCTCCTAAAGGTGATCTCGGTGCTCTGCAAGGATGTGCAGGAGATGGGAGCATTTTTTTGATTACTTATTAAAATCCTTTGTGATTGGCTGGAAATGGTTCTGTGGCCAGCAAAGATTTCGATGTTGAAACCCTGTTTGAACAAAAGACTAATCCCTTGCTGCAGTGAGCCATCTGGCCCAGAAAAATGTTGTTTGAGTTTTCATGGGTGGGCATTTTGTTTTATTTTATTCTTTTTTGGTTTTCAATAATTTTAATAAGAAAGCGTTGAAGGATGGGCACATGCTGTATACATGGGGAAAAATACCATGCCAAAGGTAATTTAGTGGTGTGAAATTCTTCAAACATGAATTCAAATTCAGACAGTTTAGAGTTTGGTATTAAAATCAGAAGGCCAGGCTTTGCCCTCATTTACCCCTTTGCAATACTGTACATGTGAATGAAATCATATTTGTGGGCAGTATTTAGCTGAAAGTTGACTTACTGAGAGCTGCATTGTGATAGCAGTAACGACAAGCAGAAATGAGATTCGTTATTGAAACCAATGTACTGGAAAATTAATATTTATTTATTCTGATCATGCCAAGGATAACCTGAAATCTTTACACTTCAAAAGTTGTAATTTCAAAAAATATGAACTCCAAATAAAACTAAATTACTGTTTGGTTTTGTTTGTTTGTTTCTAGCATTTTTGCACTTTATTATTGTTCAGCGATACTCCCTATAGGAAGAAAAGACAATATTATTCAGAAATAAATATGACTTTTTCATTTTATAATCATTTAAATTTTATTTTGTTAAGCATCCCTCCACAAAATGAGAGGCTATCGTCCCCTTGAGGCTATCATCCACTGTCTTGTGGCTGCTTCATCCTTGGCAGTGTTCAAGGCCAGGCTGGATGGGGCTTTGAGCAACCTGGTCTAGTGGAAGGTGTCCCTGCCCATGGCAGGGGCATTGGAACTAGATGACCTTTAAGGTCACTTTCAACCAAAACTATTCCATGATTCTATGATTCTCTCAAGTGTGGAATTGTCCTATAACTGCAAAGTAATGTTATGATTTGATGTTAAAGAGCTTCAGACTTCAAGCAGCACTTCAGAACTCCTGACTCCCAGACTGAACTGTGAGCTCACACTTTGATAGCTGTACTAATTAATTAAAAAGTAGATTTAAAAAATCTTCTTGGACAAGGAGTATCTCTAGTTTATGTCTTATATGTCATGCTTTCAAGGATTAATTAGAATTAACTGTTATTGTATTTTGGGTTGGGGCAAAACATAAAGACAACTTAGTGGGTGACTTTCCTGAGGTTATTTGAATCAGTGTGTTTCAGCCTGTGATGTGTTGACCTCTAAGCTTGATGAGTAATTTTTAAGGGATGCACAAACAGGAACTAGGTTCATAGATGCTACATAGTAATCGGTGTGCATGTGAAGTTTCCACTAAGGCATTTTTAGGGACCACAGATTAAGACAGGCAGAGAAGAACATCACTATGACTTACTATTTTTAGATTCTGCTCAGGTAGTGCTTTTGTTCTTTGAATAAAAAGGCTCTTGGTAAGCTGCATGAGCTCTCAAAGTCAAGTGACTGTCAGACCTAGTTTGAAGTCCATGCCTGACTCGGAAGCTGAATACCTTCTAGCCAGAGCTGGCCTCCCTCTGTACCCATCCCTGTAAGATATCCACAGTAAGCTTTCAGACTGGATCCAACAGGTCTTTTTTTCTTATGCTGTGGCTTTTTTCAAATGTGTGTAGCTGTCTTTTATTGTCCTTTAGGAATAGAAGTAGTTGTTAACCGTTGGGTTGGTCTGTGGTGCACCCAACACCTACTGGTTTCTCTCAGGCCTGCGTTTAGGCAGGTCAGGTTGCAGGAGGGGAATGGGTTTGTGCCCTAAGGTTAATATTTCCCAGATGTGAACAGCTGTGCCTTGCAGTTCACCTTTCACTTTCTACCGCTGCTTGCTTGCAGCTTCCTGCCCCCAATCCCTCAGCTCCAAAGTCCTTTTCCTTTTCCTTCTCATGACCTCAGATTTCTCTTTGTGCCTCCCCCACTGGCCCCAGCCCTTGTAGCTGTCTCCTGCCCCCTCAGCTTTGGCTTTGCTGGTTTTGACTCTGACCATTGAGTAATATGCCTGACAAAGAAAGTTAGTGTGGGTCAAAACACTTCTGAGCATGAGGCTATTACATCCTTTCACTGATGGTGCAGCTAGAGCAGTTGAGCACTGATAAGTCTGGATGATTCTTAAGAAATCATGCTGTTTATCATTTTGCTCCACCAGGCATGTTTTCCTGGTGATCTGATTCAAGGAGCACTTGACCCAGTCTTGCTTAGTTTCTCAAATGGAGTGGAACATGCTAAAGAAGATACGGGGCTGCCTGCCTTATCTCATGGTCACATTTGAGCTGTTCTCTTTCTGACAGATGCTAGGAGCATATTACTACCACTGCAGACCTAATGGGAGAGCTCCTAAACACACCCAGAGCTGGAATATCCACTGTCATGTTCACCCATGTTCCTGTGATGAGTAACTGAGAATGACTGTTTCTGTGATGCCTTATTGCAGCGTAACTTCAGAGCCTAAGAGCCCGACCTAAATCACCAAGGTTAAATATTTTATCATTGTTATGTGACCTTTAGACATGCATGTCATACAAATTAATCTCTTCTGAAATGCCACTGAACTCCTGTAAAGTTACACCAAAACTTCATTTTTCCTGTAAAACATAGTATGCTGGGAAAATTGCAACTCCTGCTTGGGTCTTTTGCAGATTTGAAATTAGGAAGTAATTTCTTTGGAGATGGAGTCAGTAAAACCTTCTGGATGCTTTGGGAAGGTAGCCCAAAACATTCTGTGGGCCTCAACTGTGTGAGTGCTCATTTTTTGTATGAGAAATTCCCCGGAATCTATTTATTACAGATCATCTTAATTTGATCACGAATTGTGATGGTCTCAGGAAAACGCATTCACACTGTACTGTGCCTGCCACTTCTTCCCATAGAAATCACATCCCCTAAACAAGTGGTCAGCTCTGTCTCATTTCCTCTGCAACTCTGACTGAATACTCATTTTTTAGGTCGTTGTTAAGCTTCTGTACTCTTCCTTATAGGTGATTACTCTAAAAAAAGGATCATGTTAGAATGGATCCAATAATCTGGTCCTCCACAGCTTTTCTTCTTTTTTTGTAGCCAGGTAGCCATGTACATGTGTAACACTGCATGCAATGGCATTAGTTTCCTGTATTCAGCTCCGTGTCCATATAGTTGAAGACAGTTGAGCAATCACCTGAAATGTTACCAACCTTTTATTAAGAGACTTAAATGCCTTTCTACCCCCAAAGACAGGTGATATTATTAGCCCCTCTTACTACAATAGAATAGCAGCTCGTTGAGACTGAAGAAATCTACTTATTTTTATCATTTGCATGGCACATATACATGCATATGTAACAGTTATAGCCTCTCAGTTCTATGGTGGCTTGTAATTACTCAAGGAAATCTCCCACATGGTCAATAGAGGTAGTTCCTGCTGAAGGTGAGAAATGTAAAGGGGTCATTCTTTCATTAAGTAGTTCTCTATTCATCTGATGGATTTTCAGTTCAGGCCCACCAGGGGGGGTTAGCAAAACAAAGACAGATGGCAGCAGGTTATTTCAAACACTTCTTTGTTAGTGGGTAATTAGCGCAGATTTCCCTCCCCTGCCCCCTTCATTTAGGGCTCAGTCAAAGCCCATTAAGTAAATAGAAAGAGTTCTACGGGTTTTTGCCATATGGGCATTGAGCCAAGGCCTCTGTCTCAACGACTTTCTCAGCCAAACTTTGGCCTACTTGTAATTTTTTAATATTTTGGTTTTGGGCTATTTTGCTTGTTTTTAAGGAAAGAAGAAAGCAGTGCTGATGTAGTCAGTCTTGGGAACTACTGGGGGAGAGAACAGGCTATATGTTTATATGCACAGTATACTACCATAAACATATTCAAGGTAAAAGGCCAGCCTCTTTTAACACTGAGAGTTTCATATCAGTTAAGTTCAGTATTTAGGGAAAGTGTAGGGATGAAGGATCTGGAGGAAATGTGTGCACTGGCTGCCTCCTCAGCTGCAGCCTCTAGAAGAGGTCGATGAGCAAGCTGTGTTTGGGCTCAGGAGGTTGGATCTGCTCAGAGAGAACTCAAAAAGGCTTTTGGATACAGGTGTTTTTCAAAGGTTTTGTCTGTCTCTGCTGAGGTCTGCCAGCACTGCCTATTTGTTTTGAGACACATTTAATTGTGCCAATCTACCATTTTAGCCTAAAACTTCCTGCTGTTCCTGGGACAACCTCTTAGAGATTGGTTGCATTTTGTATTATTTCCACAGATGTAAGTGTGGCACCTTACCCTGTTTCCATATATCTACTATATTCCTATTTAATTTCTTTCTGTATGTGATACTGTTTTCATTTCTGTCTGTGATACTGTTTCTTCCCTATCAGTGTAAAATGTTCGTTTTACTTCTTACAGTGGATGTACATAGACCCACGATCCCTTAAAATGGATCATTTCTGTCTTAGATAATATGTTTAGTCACAAAAATCCAGCCCAGTGTAGGACTGCCCTCTGTTGACGAGCCAGGCTGGCTGAGTTAGTCTCTAGGAAAGTGTTTTTTGGTTTATTTTGGTGTATGAACAGGACTCAAATTAGGTCTAGTTAAAGCTCCACAGTCCGTGAGCTGCAAGGTTGTGCAGGATGGCAGCACAGCCAGGTGCAGCCCCAGGCAGCAGCTGCCTAGTAGTCACACCGGAGACATTTCAGGACAGCAAAAGCAAAAAGGGAGCTCAGTGTTGCTAGATCAATGACTGCACTGTATCTTGCTAGACTGCTTCTGTACAACCCTGAGAAGGAAACAGGTACTTAAGGGTCTCATGTATGCATCCCCCTCATTTCTTCAAACAGCTCTAGGCAGAAATAAATAATTATCAGGATTTGCAGAAAATATTTTGCTTTTGCGTGGCCTTAAGCTGTCATATGTACTTGCCACCTAATACTCCAGCACATGCATTGGCTTTTTGCTTTAAAAAGTGATGGAATGCAGGTGTTTTATCCTAGCATCTCAGGCCTGCACGGGTGATGGAATCTCCAGTGTCCCCAGGTGCATGAGGCAGAGCACAGTGAATTATCAGTCTGAAAACAGGACAGTTTAACACTTCCAACCTGAACATGTCTTTCAGAGGCAGCTGCTCCATCAGGTATTCTTGACCCAGATGCTGGTCAGAGATATGCTTTATCACAGCATGTTGTTTCCCTCTGGCTCTGGCAGCCTGTTTAATTACAGGACAGAATCAGGGTGAACAGAAATTTGGCCACCTCTGAAAATAAATCCAGCAGTTTTGGTAACTGCCAAAAGGGATCTGTCTCAAATATCACATGTGCAGATTTACAAATGGTTGAAGATTTAACAGGATTGATGCGTATTTTGTGTTTGGGTTTAATGACTTGCTTTTTATCTTCTCTCCCTCAAAGCCCTTCATAAAGATAGAATCACAGAATCATAGAATAGTTAGGGTTGGAAAGACCCTTAAGATCATCAAGTTCCAACCCCCCTGCCATGGGCAGGAACTCCTCACACTAAGCTATGTCATCCAAAGCTCTGTCCAGCCTGGCCTAGAACACTGACAGGGATGGAGCATTCACAGCTTCCCTGGGCAACCCATTCCAGTGCCTCACCACCCTACACAGTAAAGAATTTCTTATATCCAATCTAAACTTCCCCTGTTTAAGTTTGAACCCATTACCCCTTGTCCTATCACTACAGTCCCTAATG
>JANRGW010050411.1:0-63350 GCA_024733675.1 Psilopsiagon aymara | reverse complement strand
ATGGAATACCTCTTTGGTCAGTTTGGGTCAGGTGTCCTGTCTCTGTTTCCTCCTGGCTTCCCCTCCTCCCTGGCAGACCATGAGGCTCCGAAAGTCCTTGGCCAGACCAAACATCCCTAAGTCAAACTAAAAACATTGGTGTTATCAGCACTGTTCCCATGCCGAAAGTCAAAAACACAGTGCTGCACCAACTACCAAGAAGGAGAAAAATGACTGGTACTGCTGAACCCATAACAGAGAGTATAGGAATTTCATTAAACATTGTAGAATTTATGTGCAAAAAGCATTCTTGTGGTGGTAAACGTTAAAAGAGAGCTTAGCATTTGTTTTGAAAGGAGTCAAGGACATCACGCATTTACCTGTTTATAAATGGAATTGTAAACATGAGCATCAAGACAAGGTTTGAAAAACTAAGGTTGTGCAATCTTCTAAATTCAATGTTTCTTTAACTACAATCATGTTGGATGGAGATGTGTACCCTATACATTATTCTAGTCTGTAAACTAAGTAATCATAGGATCATGATGCTTCAGATGAGACTTCTAAAAAGCTCCATCCTTGAGGTTATTAAAAGACGTCTAGATGTACTTAGACATTTAGTTGAGTGGTAGACTTGGCAGTGCTGGGTTTATAGCTGGACTTGATCTTAAAAGGTCTTTTCCAAACTAAATGATTCTGTAATTCTACAAATCCTCAGGCTGAAAAACAATAAGAGTAATTATGTATGGTGGATTATAACCAAGAAGTTTTAAAGTGGACTCTACTTAGCTAATGAACATCGGGTAATATGTAGCATGTCCATGGACCTAATCCTGCACCAGCAAATTCATAAGAAGTATTTATCTCCATTGGGGTGCAACACCAGACCGAGTCTGAGGTCAGTTTGAATATTGCCAGCAATGCCTTATGAGTCTAATGGTCTTCTTTGTATTTCACTTAGTGCCTTACAGCCATTCAGTATTGGACTTTTTAATTGATTTAATAGTATTTTGATAGTCTCATAATGCAAATGCTGACCTTGTTAAAAGAAGGCTTTTTCTTTTTGACTTTTTTTTTTTGGTGTGTAGTTGCTAGCATAGCAATTAATGTATACTTAATAGAATCCAAAATTAGCCACTCGTGAAAGTAATTCTGTGCCAATTATGCAATTATTTTATTTTATATAGGCAGCAAAAAAATTGTGAAGGACTTCAATTATAGTTTCTTTGCAAAAATCAAGTCAACTGCTGCTTGACTTAAATAGTCATTTATGAAATAATTAGTCACTTGACCTTTTAAGACTTTGGGTAATTTTACAGTATTGTTATTGTGTACCTAACATATCTGATTTTTCTTTATCTGGCTTTTTCTTTTTTTTTCCAATTTTAGATATTTAACATGGGTTTATCTTACATGCTTGTCTGAAATTAGCAGATTATGTGTTTTTATTATTTATTAGCTTATTATTATATATCTCCCTATTTCATATACAGGTATGACTCCTATCAGTGTTGGATGAGATTGAAATAAATCTTCTAAGAGTAAGATTTGAAGAAGGGGGCTAGAAAAATTTTGAGTGTAAAATGAGGTTGATCAGATCAAGTTCCTTGTGTACCTGATTCCCTATTTCCTCCTTATGTATTTTGAATCATTTAGCCATTTTTGCTCCATTTGTCAGAAGTGGCACATCTCCAGACAGATAAAGGTTGGAATGTTTTGTGAACATTCTGCCTGAATAGGCAAACAACCCAAACTAGTGCTTCCAATCAAAGAGGAACTACATAAACTCAGCCTATTCTGTTTGGTCAGCCAGTGCCACAATCAGTACACACTTACTGCTTGCTTATTGAGCAACAAGTAGCTTAAAACCACATACAGCTCCCCAGGGAGCAGTCCTTATCCATGACAAGCAGATGGACCACTGCAGTGCCTTGTTTTGTACTGACTATTGTGACAAGGAAAAGGTTTTGGGAACAGACGATGACGGAAAGCTTCAGGAGACAAGACTCAGACCCACAGGAAAGCAGGTTTCCTTAGTTCAGCTATTTATGAGTTATTTTAATTCTCTTCTAAAAGATGTCTCTACAGTGCTTTAGCTCCATAACAATATTGTTCAAGATGGTATCTGCTGTGCTCAGAGAAAACTCTCATTTGTGTAAAGGAAACAAAGAGCGTCAATCAAATAGCACTTATGACACTTTCTGCATAATACTACAATAATGAAGTTCTGATTTACTGTTACTCAGACTTCACTGGTAATTAGGAACTCGAATTTGAAGCCTGATTATAGTAAACAATACAGGAAGACATTCATAGAAGACTTACAAAATAATGCTACGTTGTATGCGAATGTAAGTCAGAGAGGTTTAAGTTATAAACTTGAGGTTTTAAGTGCTTGTTGACTTTAGCACTTAGTAAGTCTTTATCAGTGTTAAAAATCAAGTAATATTGAGGAGTTCATGTTTACTAACAAATATTTTGCCAAAGCCTTTGTAGAGCGTGGATAGACAAGCAGGATTGAAACGTAGCCCTTCTTTATAAGAAGGCTGTCTCTCTTCTTTCTTCTCAGAGGAAGGCTTTCTGATCATCTTCTTGAGATGTGGTTAGTTGCTTTCTACTATTTGGTCTTTCAGAAGTCTTAGCACAGAAAGTTTTATGCCTTTCTTATCAGTAAATGTATGGCTGGGAATAAGAGGGAGATAATCCTGGAGTCCTTGATCCCATCTAGCAGCTGTGGGTCTAGATAGAGCTCCCTCAGGAGCTGTTGCCCATAGCCTGGGATTACTTCTTGGTATTTCCTAAAAAAGGTGGTGGTACGCAGGTGTATGTTTCTCTTCTGAGCTTTAAGTTAAAAGAAATAGGCTATAGGGTTTGAATCTTTATCATACCCTTCTGCTACATGAAGAGTTATGGAATAACTGTAGGGAGTCTAAATACAAAACCATTCTCCACTATCTTTTTATTCAAATGTTTTCTGTAATCAGCTCCCTTATTCTGCTTTTACCTCACTAACTCATCCTGCTGTGATTGATTGGCAGATAGAGATCACAGCATTGCCAATTTACATTTGCAATCAATAGAGCACTTAGATTTCCAATGACATTATTAACATACATTTAATAAACAGCAAAGTTAACTTTCAGCTGACATTTATGACTATGTACTGAAGCAGAAACACTTAAAATGTGATTACATAGAACTCTTCCTGGATGCAGCTGTACCTTGATGGGTGTGGATTATGACTAGGATGTGCCTGGTCATGAAAGCACAAGGAGAAGATAGAAGAAAACAACTGTTGATGTAAGGGACTTATATTCCCTTATTTCAGAGTGGGTATTCTATTGCTTTGAACTATAACAAGCTGTCCCAAATTCAAATCTCCAGCTAGCCCAAGTCTATGAAACCACAAACACAGGCTGAAGGCTGTGCTTGATCAAGAAAAGGGAAAGACCTGTGAAGACTTAAGGAGAAGCAAGGCACACAAGAAATATTCCATGAAGTTCTGCAATATAAAGTATAGTTTTACTGCAGCATTGGTGCAATGAAGGGTAGGGGAAAGAACAAAAGGAAAGCTGACAGGCAGAAGAACGTAGGAGGCATGCATCCTGTGATACAGGTTGCAGAAGCTGTGAGGAAAAAAGGCGCATTGGGTTTGCATTGTAAGATTTTAGTAGTGGGAGGGCTGCAGCAGTGGTTTCTGTGAGAAGCTGCCAGAAGCTTCCCCCATGTCCAGTTGAAGAGCTGGGCTCTGTTTTCTGCATTACTACCCATCAAGTGTTTATACATGTTAAGTTCCCCCTGAGCCCCCACTTCTCCAGGCTGAGCAACCCAGTGATCCAGGTTTTTATGCAACAGGCACTCTAATCCCTTAATCATCATTGTTCCCTTTGCTGGGCTCACTCCAGCCTGTCCATGAGTCTCCCTAGTGAGGAGTAAAAAGGAAAAGACCAAATATCTGATTGTTGCTGTCTCCCATCTGTGTTGTCAGGCATTTTTTGCATTTCTGGGTAGACAATTTCTGTTTTCCTTTATTTCACATTTTTCCATTGCTTTTCCTTTTGAAAGCATAAGGAGAAAAAAATCAGTTGGATGCAAGCAGCCATGGAAGGAAAGACATTGTGGGAGGAGAAGCTTTGCATCAGTACAAGAGTGAAAAAGCTTATTTTTGTAACAGAAGGATGACTTCAAGGTGATTTCCACTGCTGGAGGGAGCACTGCACACCTAGCCCATTTTGCAGCTTCAGCACAATTCAACTTAAAAAGACTGTAAAAGCTAAAAATACAACAAATGCAATTAAAGCTGAGCAGTGTCACTGTGCAAAAGAGGCTTTACGATTTTTTGGAGGATCAAAGTATGAACTTGCTTTTCTACTGGGAACTGGGAGAAAACCTAAATTCAAACTCTTTCTTCCAGGAATGTTTCTCCCTGAGAAAAAAGGTCACTGCTGGACTTTCTGTAGGGTGATTTAGTGCAAAGGTATTTCGCTCTGTCTCCCAGATGCTTTTGGCAATGTTGTAGCTTAACTGTACAAACAGGAAGGTTTGTCTCCATGAGCTGTGATCTTTCCACCTCTGAACTCCCAAAACCCCAGGAAGAAGCAATTCCATGGGGAAAAGTTGGTCATGATTGTGGGGCAGTGTTTCTGAAAACATCTTATAGATTATAAGTCTCTAGTTTGCCATGTGGGCACTTGAGTCCCAGAGCCAGACAAGTTTAGACAAGTCAGTTGTCATATCTGTCTCTCTGCTCAACCTGGAAGCTATTAAAAACCCTATAGAGAGACAATTTATAATTAGGAGACAGTGGGAGTGTGATAAAGCATCTGCACGAGTACCAGTCTGAGTAAGTATTCTACATGTCTGGGTGTGCATTAGCCTTTACATTGCTCTTATTTCCACTTAGAAAAAAAAAAATCTGAGAGCAGATGTGAGGATTTTCTGCCTTAGTTTGAAATATTTGGAAGGCTGTTAGTCTTAACAGAGCAAGAGCTGCAGCAGTGTGACAGCTCTGTTATCAAGAAACTTCATATGGCCAGTTGCCATGATTAGTAAATCTGACAGTGAAGGGAAAAGCAGCAGTGTACCTAACAGGAAGTCTGGACATGTATGTTAAACAAAGTTGCTACATGTGTGCTGTGTATGATGTCTTTGGCAAGGAGTTCTGTTTTACAAATCCCAGGAGCAGTATGGGTATTTTGCCCTGATTTACATTTGCATAAGCGACGAAGATCTCAAATGCCTGTGCCATGGTACCTCTGCTGAAACACTGTGGAGGTTGTTAAGTCTGATTTAATTGATTTAGTTTTGCCTATAGGCCTTTTGTTGAATCAGAGACTGAATTCTAGTGGCAATACAACTGTTTAGCAGTAATCCCTCAATGCAACGCAACTGTCTCAAAAGCATTTTGGGAATAGCTTATTAAGGACTAAGAATATATATTTTTCTTGAGGAGGAGTTTACCTGCTTGAATACCCAACTGCTTAAAGAAAAAAAACAAAACACCAAGGCGTTTTCAGAATACATACAGAATCCTAAACTGATTTGTTCAGAGAAATAGCAGTTACTCTTCCTTCTCACAGTCCTCCTCCCCCATAGAATGAAAGCAAACAGTGGAGAGGAAAATCCTCATCTTTAATTTGAACTTTATAAAGCCCTGACAGATCCATTTGCTTCATTCTTTGTAGGAAAAAACATGCTAATAATTCTGACTTCACTTCATTAATCATTGAAAACCGAATTATCTCCATTCTACCACATAAGAGAGTATAATACATGAAAGGTTTCTTCATATACATCTTGCCTTTAGTTAGTATTCCTGTCTTCTGTGGAACTGCATCAGTTGTGAGTTTTCCCCTTCACCAGTTTTGGTTCTGTTTCTTCATTTGTCATTTCACTTTATTTACTTTATTTATTGGATTGGGGGAAGAGGAAGAGGGGGCTCAGTTTTTACACTTCCAATATAAATCTGACTGCCTTTTAACATCCAGCTTTTATTAAGGCACTCTATTAAAACAAGACAAATGGCACCTGGATGAAATATGCCCATTGCACAAAGAGTCAACCTTTGTTCTTAAATTTTTTTATTAAACCCACAATTTTGATGCCAACTTTCTCAAATGTTATTGACCTCTTTTTGAATACAACAAAAACTGTGATATGGGAGTGTATTGGATATGGGCATTTAGAACGAAACTAACTCAGATGAAACTGAGGTTCTTGCTCTGCACCTCTCTGGAAACACCAGGGTAAAAAAGTAAACAATTGTGTACTATTGATTTGATTTCAGATTTGGTAATTTCTCGGTGTGGAGATGAACCATAAATACGTTTTGTTTTTGTCTGTAGTTTTCTGGTTGGGAAAGAGGATATCACAGTAAGGAAACAAAGTACATGGCCATTACCACAACATCCCCTCCTTATGCCCTGGACAATGTTTGTCTTATCCACACAATTTACTTCAAAGGCTCCTGTAAGATGTTCTCCTTACCTCATTGCTCTGATCAAATTGCCTATTTTTCCCACATGCCCATGAACCCTCACTTTCCACATCAAACGTAATCTATTTCTTTGTTTGTTTAAAGGTTCTTTCTAATTTAATTTCTATTGAGCTTCTTAGATTTTTTTTAATATGGTCATAGGTAGTAATTCTAGTCTAATTACTGCTCCTATTTCTTCTTTTTCACTTCTTATGTAGACAATTTGCAAACAAGAAAGTCAAATGAGCAGGAAAAATGTACTCCAGACTGTTCACTGAGCTCTAAATAACCTCCAAGCTAATCCACATAGTGTTCATACCTGTTCATTTTTTGTGAACTAAGCCTTTAGTGAATATAATGTTCTTAAGGTTCAATATTTTAAAGAAGTTTAGAAATTTTATGTTCTTCATCATGTTCCATATCCTTATCCTCTGGATGGCTCATAAGTCTAGGCTGACTAGTTGTCAATTGCTCAGTGTATCACTCCTTGTAGTACTTCCTTGCGGGACAAAACTGGATAGTTCTTCACATTTCCAGTTCTTTCAAATGCAACATCACTCACTGAACATTAAAGTTTTTGCTATCCTCAGCTGAAAAAGACGTTCATAATGGTGGTGGTGGGGGAAAGGTTTTTTTGAAGCTGAAGGAGCTTTTATTTTATTAATTAATCACATTAATCATAAGCTTGATCTTTGATTTCCTGGTAGACTGAGCTTGCCTTGGGAATAATAACATCAGCTATTTCCCCTTCTGCTGTTTAGAGTGAGCAGGGAGGGGAGGAGGAGGAAATAGTATGAAGTCATGACTGTGTATAACAATAATGTGAGTACGGGAAAAAGAAAACGGTGGATGACAAGTGAAGGGCTTTACTGCCCTTCATAGAGAAAGCAGGGCATTTACTGAAACACGATTCCAGTTCTTCTCCACGCTGCTTGGCAGTACATGGGGATATAGATATTCCATCCAAAAAGAAATAGTTGATTGCTTTTGACCTCCATTGCTACCCAGGCTCTGTTCATGAATGGGTTTCTTTATTATATCTCCATGGGATGTAGGGCAGGTAAAGTTTTCTTGGAATGTTGCACCAAGCACTCTTCTTTCATGGGCAAACAGAAAATCAGCAAATTCCATTCTGAAACTAGTGAAACTCTTTACCCATCCTATGTGAAGTTATTCAAATCTTTTCACTCCACGTTCAGAACTATAATTTTAGGTTTCTCTTCAACATAGTTTTCATGCAATTTATTTTGTTTAAAAGTATATATATATATATTTTTTTTTTACACTAGAATAGTTATACAGCCTGCCAGAATAGTTAATAGATTATGTGACTACCTTGGTGGTCAAAACTGCTATTTAAGGTTCACTTCAGATCTTTCAATTTCTAAACCACTTACTTAAGACAATGTCAAATCTGAGCTTGAAGCAGCCTGAGATTCACAGATTTATATGTCAGAAAAATGTCAGTGTGGTCTTCTAATGAAATATTTCTTATATAATAGGCTGTGGACCCTCAGGTGAGAACTACTAAATCACATCCACGTGAGAGTAACAGGGGGTATTATTGTTCTCACTGCCCGGATTCTGACCTTTCTGCCAGCTTTGGTGCCCATTATGTCTAAGACATATCTGAGTAACTGTGTTTCCATACACAACAAATAATCCTTTGGGTTCTTCTCAACAAGAGAAAGTATTTGAGTTTTTAGTAGCCAAATTTGCAGAGATTTCATTTTCACTTTCAGAAGTTCAGTCTACAGACTAATCACAATATGACTTTGAGCCCAAAATTATCTTTACTGCATTTCCAGCTGTGTTTTGTTTTTCTTTACTGATGCCTTTCCCCCCTCTGCTACTTTAAAAATTAATACTTCTTTCTTTTCTGATGCTTAGCTTTCAAATAACCCAAGATAGTTATCTCCTTTCTCCCTCTGGCCATCATTCATCTATGATGTACATAATTAGTTCTCTTAATCTTTGCTAATAATACATAATTTGATTAAAAGTTAGCAAGGCATTTTTTATGAAGTGTACTTTCAATTTTAAATTAGCAGAGCTATGTCATGTCCTAGAAAAGCACATGTCAGAGAAGCCTTAAGTATTCATGCAAATTCTTAAGTGGGTATTACATGCTGCAGGTAATATAAGAGGTTATGCACAAAGATGGTTAAGTTGAAATCCTTGGGTTTGCTCAGTTTAGATGTCCTCCTTGCTTTGTCCTACAGCTGGATGGAGAATCTAGGCAAAGAGAACTAATAAGATGCTTGGTCTCCTTTTCTATTAGTAGAAAATGAACATACTACCACATTTGGTGGTATACGTGGGCTGTTTTCTTGCCCTAGGCATTTCCTCATGAACTGGACACTGAACTCCAGGTGTGGACTGGCAAGCACTGAGTGGGATGATCACATCTCTATCTCTGCTAGTAATAACACCCCTGTGGATGCAGCCCCAGGGGTTATGTCTTCTGAATTCAGTGGTGTGCTGCTAACTCATATTCAGCTGCTTGTCCACCAGGACACCCAGATCCCTTACAGAAATGCTGTCTGCAAGCCATGCAGATGCTACCCTGTACTGACGACTCTTGTTATTCTATCCCAGGTGCATGCTTTTGCATCTGCCATTGTTAAACTTCATACCGTTCTTGCTAGCCCATTCTTCCAGCCTGTCCAGGCACTGTAATATGCATTTCTCTTGTCTATCTTTTTGACAACAGAATACACAATGAATTATTGTTTCATAGAGTCATAGAACAGTCAGGGTTGTAAAGGACCTTAAGATCATCTAGTTCCAAAACCCCTGGCATGTTCAACCTGGCCTTGAAAACTTGAACTTCCTTGGGCAGCCTTTTCCAGTGCCTCACCACTCTCAGTGTAAAGAGCTTCTTCCTTACATCTAACCTTAATCTCCCCTCTTTAAGTTTAAACCCATTACCCCTTGTCCTACCACTACAGTCCCTGATGAAGAGTCCCTCTCCAGCATTCTTATAGGCCCCCTTCAGATACTGGGAGGCAGCTGTGAGGTCTCCACACAGGTTCTCTTCCCCAGGCTGAACAACTCCAATTTTCTTAGCCCTTCACATTAAAAACTGGTTCAGGTTTCTTTATGAGAAGAATATACAGGGTGATAGCATTGAAGACAGATTTGCTTACAAGATTTTTAAGTTTTGGTGGATTTTTTTCTTTTTTTTCAGTCATCCTCACTAATCTATATTTTTCTCTGTTAATGTATTGTAGTATTCTAAGGAGGAAGCTTCTCAATTGGCTTCCTCAAACTTTTTTGTCCTCAGGGAACTATCTGCTTTCTGTGTTTTACTAGCCTGCTGCTAAGTGGAATATAAGATTATAAAGTCACTGTGGAAATTTTGCCTTGTTCTTTATTCATTATCCTTGCCACAGCTGATGGTGACAAATGTCATTACTTTAATGACCATTGTTACCCATTGTCATAATTAAGGGGGATCATTTAACGAAACTGAATATAACTTTGCTTAATGCATCAAATTAAAAAGAGATGTCATGACTAGGTGCATAACTCCACTCATCATTTTTAAAGATGAATCAATAAATTAAGCAATTCCTTCTTATTAAACTGACAACATTGTCTTTTAAAAGGTTCAGAGGGGCAAAGAAAAAGGGTGCTGGATTATATTATTTCTTCCCAAATGAGTGATCACATGGGAATCTGGATTCCTCCAAGAATTACCCAAGAATGTTTCACGATTGCCATTTTATGCTTGGTTTGTGTATGGCTGCACATCTCTGAACAGTCCATTAGGCACGTCATCCTCAAGTAGTTGCTCCTCAATATTGCTGTAGTTAACAAATGCCTCCTTAAGTGGCAAGTATCTGTACCTCTGCAACAGATCACCATGAACTCTGCACCGTGGATTACTGTGGGTGGTCTGGCATATACTTCAGAGGGCTGACGCAGTCTCTGTACCAGTTTTTTGCAGAAGCCATGCTATATGAAGCGCCAGTGTTCCATAGTAGGAATGGCAATAATCCCACATCAGAAAAAGCTGATGAAGGTTCAGTCATGGTGTCCGTTCCTTTCATTTCAGAAAGTTGAGTCCATGTCTGAGAAAGTTATTCCACCTTTGTCAGACAGCTGTACAGAATAGATGTCAGACACATATGCAGCACACTTACTTGGGCTGTGTACTGATGTCCTGGTCAAACTTTGAGAACCTGTAGGCCATGTGTGCTGACACAGCAAAAAGTATGTGCTGACCATGGGAGCTTGGATTTCAGTTAGATCGCAGTATCAGGAATAATACAACATACGGTAAGTAGGCACAGAGGAAGAGAAATTCAGAGACAGAACAGAAGGGAAGAGAAAGAAAAAGATTGAAAGGGAAGGAAAGAAAAGATCCATACAGCACAGGTCAACATGTGAGGAGAAGCATTTGGTGGGAATGTGGGAAAGAGTTTTAACTATGGATGATAATGGTTCTGTGACAGATTAAAGAGCCCTAGACCCATTTGTATAGTCTGTGTTTTGTCTAAGCAAGGAGGACGAGTCACCTCACCTCTTTGCCAAAAAAAGACTTTCCCTCTTAAATGGTACAGGGTTCAGCCAGCGGTGAATATGTGACAGTCAGATGTTGTTTAGCACAGACTAAGAGCAGAAGAATGGATGATAACAGGATAAACTCTTGAGCAGCTCTGACAGAGGGATCTTTACCTCAGAACTGAAATAATTATTGAAACAACTACTTTGTAAGCAACTTCTGTAGATGTATGTCTGTTATTAAGCTTGAAGTCTTCTGTCTGTATAAATATTAGGAAGTACTTTGTTTAGCTTGTGAATCCAACAAAATCAGGCTAGCAGCTGAGCTGCTAACTGACTACTTTGAATTACATTAGAAGAAACAGTATCTGCAGGTCTGCAGTTCTGATTTAAGACTGAGCCTTAATGCTGACAGTGAGTAGGACACCAGAGTCCAAAGTATTAAAAATTATACCCTTCAGGACTGAATAATTCTGAACAGTAAATTTTATTATTATTTTTCTCAGGACATGCTGCCATTTCTTAAAAATTCATTAGGGGCTGTCAGTAAATCAAGGAACAGTTGGGTCCACTGATTTGGATTGATAAATTGTAAAGTGTTGTCACTCTCTATGGCTTTATTTATTTATTTATTTTCCCTCTTAGTAATAGGAACAACTCTTTGTGAACACTTTCAGCCTCAAGGTCGGAATACATAATTGTGTTCATGTAGTACATCTCTCACAATAGGGTAAGAATTCCCTTGTAAGTATTAAATGTGAAAAATAGGGAAAGAAATCCTAAAGAAAGATTAAAAGCACATTCTACCTTCCCTTCACAATCTTTAGGTCTCAGCTTTCACTATAACTTAAATCAGAAAGCTGTATAATGGGTAATCTGTGTCCAGCCATTTTACACATCTCATTGATTCCAAGTGCATGCTAAAGCATGACAAAGTGTGTGCACTTCTGGTACTCAATAAGAAATAATAGCTCTCATTTGGAAAAAAGGGAAAAAAAACCAAACACCAAAAAAAAAAAAAAAAAAAAAAAAAAAAACAGCCAAGCTCCCAAAACTATTTACTTCTCAAGAAACACATCCCTCATTTTCACCGTCCTCTTTCTGAAATTGAGGAATAGATTAAAACACAGCCATATAATTTACAGTTAGCCTTAGCTGGTTCTGAGTTATGCACTGTTCACACCTAAAATAACACAAGGAGGCAAGAAGCACTGGATCAAAACATCCTCATTTTTCTTCACTTTGGTACAATTTGTGAGTATGTATATACTCTTTGTTGAATTAATTTATTCAGCCAAAGAACAGCTTAAGGAAAAACAATCAACCACCAAAACAACAAAAAAAGTCCACCTTCGCTGACCAATAAGAAATTCTCTTAGCAACTCTGCATGCTGCAGGCTTGGAGATGTTTTTAGTATTTTAATCATGACTGTGAGTCCTGCTAATGTTACATATGGTTCCAGTTATAGACATCGATAGCAGGGCTACATATCTATAAAATTCATGAAGAAGCTGTCCCTTTCCTAAACAGCTTCTGTATCATTAAAGAAAACAGGCCAATACTGATGGAAGAGTAAGGGTTTAAGATTTACTCATGTTTCAATTACACCTGCAATCAGCCACCACAAATACATGTATAACTTACTGTTGTCAACTGTGTAGCTTTTTCCATCTATCTCACTAGATACTTTTCATCTTGAGTTTCACTTTTCAGTACGTTTTTCAGTAATTTTTGGCCAAGTTCTGGTCCATTGCATTGTGATAATACAAAGGAACTTCAACCAAATCAGTGGAAATATTGTAAAACTGTCAGTTTCATTTATTTTATTTTATATGTAAATTATACACATTTTGTTTGAGAGACTCTTATAAAAAAAAACATCATCCTGTGTCACTGCTCACCCTCTGCACTGAAATGACAGTTGAAATCAATCAGATTTGCAAGTGCAGATTGTATTGGGATATAAATGTTTCTGTATGCTTATTTTTTCAGCAAGACCCTCAGCATTATGTGACTTGAACTTCGCAGCATTCTCTGTTATTGTTTCCCTGAAAAATCCTATTTAAGATGAGACAATTGATGGGATGGGTTATACAGTTCAGTTTGAGAACTGTAACACATAACTAACTGATTAGAATAGAGAAGAGACAACAAGAAATAAAGTCAATTAACCCAAAATATCTATTTTTGTAATTTAATGTATTTTAATTGTAACTTAATGTAATGCGATATGAATGTGTCTTCTCAGAGCTGCTACAGTGTCTCTGAGTACTTGCTATTAAGCACAATTTTGGACATTTTTATTCAGAACTGAAGGGAAGGTGTTAGATGTGTGAAATTCTTTTCCTAACTCTAGTGCTGAGTTAGCTTTTCATTTCAGTGTACCTCTCTTTAAAGTGGCAATTCATGATAATTTGCCTCTCAGGAGTGCTGTAAAGTTTCATAAATATTTTTAAGAGTTTTGAGATCCTTAGATGAAGTGTGTGATAAAGTGAAAACGAAAAAATTAGAGAGTTCAAGTGTGCTGCATTGGTGATGTTTGCTTTTCTGACTGCTGTTTAACTTGGTTTATCCAATATTCTGCCTGGTTTGTCTACTGGAACCTATAGGAACTGAAATACCCACTTCAGTTTACAGTTAAGTGCCTCTGTGCTTCCCTGTCCAAGATAATGCAGTCTATGTATTGAAATAATTTTTTCCTGTTTATGAGCAGAATACTTGTATGGGTAAGGAAAAGGGAGAGCAATGCGAACAGTTGGGAACTGGATGCTGGCAATACGTGCAAAGACTCTTATCTCTTAGGAATGGCTCTGGATTAAAAGACAAGTTAAGTCTGCAGATTTTGGAGCCTGGCTGTGAGTTACTTGTCCTAGGTTTTGAAATGGTTCAGAATTCAAATGTGTTGCATACCTGGTGCAATGCCACTATGGTGAATAGGAAAAACATAAATTCTCTTGTTTGGTATATAGGGAAATACATATTGCACAGCAGAAGTAAATTACATTTCCTTATCTTTACCCTCCTCTATCACCCCAGGTAAGGTGTTTAGAAGTAAATCCTTGCTAGTCCACTTGTGCCTGAAGTGAGCTACAACACAGGAAACAAGGTTCCTTTACTTGTGTTTACTACACAGATCACTAATTTCCCTAGCGTCTAACCTGCATATGCTTGTGAATATATTTCATGATTCTGCCTTTCACTTGCTCTTAAATAGAGATAAGATTTAACTAAGCTTTTGTTGGGTTTTTTTTGGTTTGTTTTTTTTTTTGGTCTGTTTGGGTTGCTTTGTGCGTTTTGTATCTTTAGATGTCCAAGCTTGATAGTCTTCCTAAAAGGTGCCTTTCCTGATTCCTGATGCAGCAGTGGCGCTCTTGTGTACACCAGGGCGCTGCCTCAAGACAGAAAAGTTCTTGTTTTTCCTGGTTCCATCATAACAACCGTGGGAAAGTGTTAATAAACCCAGCAGTTGGAAAAAAATTGTCTGCAAACCTGGATATTTCCTTTTTTTTTTCTGAGTTATGTCACAAATTTTATATATACATGTATTTGCATCAATGTTGACAGCAGTTTAATTTTTGATGGCTGGGATGTTTGGATGTAAGGTCTCAGTATTTGCGTCTAGGTATTTACAGTCCTGTGAGCATAAGGAACCTACCTGAGAAGGTAGTGCCTACATGTGAACCTTGAAACATCTTCCTGCAGATTTTTGCATGTTTTGCTTACACTCCCCACTAAGTGTTCTTTTTTTTTAATCACTTTTTCCCTGCTTGAATGCTTGATGTCAGCTTTGTAATATTTTGTCTTTAGCTTCAGATAAATACATTCTTGAGTGGTAAAACTGTGATCGTTAAACACTCTGAATGACAGACCTGAGAAATGCAGTTAGAGTGCTTCTGTCACCAAAAGTGAAATTGTGAATGACAGGTTGCTCTTAGCACTTAAAAGTAAGATACATGTCCGGTGATACGTTTGAAGTGTGACTGTGAACTGATAATTAGAAAGCAGGTTTCCTCTCAGTGGAGGTGCTTCACATTTATAACCTGACACTCCCTTTCTGAGAGTTTAAAGCTTCAAGAGTGATGAATTAAATAACTTTTGGAGGCTACTGGCTTTATCATGATCTATCCCTATAAAAGACTCTGCAGTTGCTTATTTTATACATATGTTTGACTCTTTTTCAGAGAGTAGCACACTTCTTAATTTCTTTACAATAATGGCATACTTAAGACAAATCAGTTTAGTGTGGCATAAGTTGTGTTCAAAGTTGGCTTGCCATTGGACCTCAAAAAATACTTTTAAAGAAAGTGATGCATTACCATGTATGATGGTTTATCCATTGCAGTCTTCCAGTGACCAGTTAAACATATAGTTCTATCCATATCTTCTATGATAACATTGCCCCAAATTGTAAATTTTGTGGTATCCGAACATAATATAAATACAAGTTTGGAGATTTCATGAAGGAGATACAGAAATTGCTCAAAAGCTTGGTGAGTTTTATAAAATCAGTATAATTAGCTGAATAAGGCGCAGCACAAGTGAGTAAGTATCTGAAACTTGAGAGTTCTTTGAACAGAAGCATCTTAATCTGAAAGACAGAAGCTGGACAAGCCACAAGGAGGGTACAATGGTTCTTTTGAACAGTCCAAGATGAAAATAGTATGTTCTTAGTCCACGTTCATTCTGAATCAAGACCAAACAACTTTCCTAAAAGAGATTCCTTCACTCAGCTATAACTTATTGAAGTTGGTGCTGAAATTGGATAGACACTCAAGCCTGTTCAACTCAGTTATTAATTATTGACTGTCTACTTGGAATACTTGCATAAAAAGAAGACAAAAAAGATTATCACCCCTTGAGTTTTTAAAATGAATCAATCTTAGTTTTAATAGGTTTATATCAACATACCTTCTTCAAAGATTATACTTAGATTTGACACACTTTGAGACTTGCTCCAAGCTTTACCAGCAATGCAGAACAACCCAAGGCACAAAAAGGTGTATTCATTCTTCATGAGAGATTTCATAGCATATAGTAGATCTTAGTTTTTGCATATTCTTTTAATGAACCACCTTCAGGTATGAAGTGCAGCACTTGTACTTAAAAGTAGCCATCTGTCACAGTGTGGTGATCAGGATGGTGATTCATTTTAGATGGCTGAAGCTTGTGAGCACTGTGATTCTTATGACCTTTCATCTGCATGACATTTCATTACTTTATGGAACCCTACCAAGTATCTGGAGCACAGCAATGCTTGGCTGTCCTTATTGTTTTCAAAGGCACTCTCAGATTTGCAGAAACATAGGCACATTTTACAATCCTGCTTTCCCTCTGGCTTTGTGAGATGACTGAGAAAAAAGCCAAAGCCACCTATCTCCCCTTCACACAAAATCACACTCCGCTATTTGCATAGAACAAACATCTTGTATACGTTTCCTATATGATTTTATTTCTTCACCCATGATCCATAGTTTTGTTAAAACACTACTTTCCTTTCTCTCCTGGTGCTCAATGTCATTCAGGTTTTCAGCATTTTAAGCTATTGGGATGGTAAATAGAGCTGAACAGTGAGGCTAATACTGACTTTTTAAAACTGGTTTTGTGTTCTCTTCCAATCCATTCTATTCTATGATTCTGCATTCAGTCTGACCTCCAATTACTGATCAAAAGGGACATAGCCTTTTCCAGATCCTACACATTACCTGCCAACCCCACTGCAATGCTAAGTTTTGAGCACATTAGTGTGTGAACTAAATCTCACCCTCCACTTATTTTATTCAGTGTTTATGTATATCTTTCTATTGGTCTACATTAGGGAACCTTGAAACTTCAGAAAACATATTTCAGATTGCAATACAATACAGACAGGAGTGGGTCAAAGGAAAGATGCATATTCTTTCAAAAATATCTCTTGTCTAGCGTAAGATAAGCAATAAGTTTTAAAGGGTGAGTTCATTAAAATAACAAATACAATGCTGTGTGTAAAATCAAGGCAATATTGTCTAGCTGTCAGAAGTATTATTGTTTATAGATAAAGTATGAACATTGCTGAATTCAAAAGTTTCAGAAAAAAGTTCTAGAAAATCGACTTAACACTAAGAAATGAATAAATAAATAAAGCATTCAAGCATTTAATTTTAGCAAATGAAGGTTAAGTTAGGACCCACTGATGGTCTGTGGAAATTCATCCACATGGAGAGCAGACATCTGACAATAAAAGGCACTTTAGTTCACCAGAAACAAAAAAGTCTGTAAAATGCACAATTTTAACAATTAGTATCATTAGTCTTTACAACAACAACTCTGTCATTTGTCTTCTTTGAAATGAAAATTAATGACTTTCTAGAAGACATTCTAGGTCAACTGCAAGTATTTAATTTGGACGTAGCAATGGCTTGGTGGAAATTTATATTAAAATATTCAAAACAGGTAATAAGGTGGCTAAACTGTGTGAATTCACAGATAAAAGGGTGAGAAAACATACTGTTATTGTCAAATAGTCTGATAACTTCCTCTGCCTGGATCAACACATGACACAAATATGTATTTGCTGTATTTTTAAGAACTAGATGTGATTTTACTTATTGTCGAGATCTGTCGCTCTCTGGTTATCATGAATGTGGGGTTTTTCTGTTTTTTTGGCTTATTTGGTGTTTTCTTTAATCAAATTGTTCATCTCCTATGTAGAATTTGAGTTTGCTTGGAAAAAATTCTAAATGGTAGAACAGCCATTTAATACTATAGTTTAATGTTAATTGAGAACAAATACAAACAGTGACTTACTATTATATAGTATTTTGGCTATTTGCATATGCATATACATTGACTACCATTGCATTAACTTTGCTTATTAGCAATTGCAACTAGCTAGACTGCTATTTTAATTTATTGTTTCATAAAGCCACAGTCCATTTGTACATTAAGAAATTTTAAGATTGGCACCAGATTTGTAAGTACTGGAGGACTATTCTTATCAAATTTTACCTTCCACTTTTTAATTCAGTGTACAAAAAATGCAAGGAAAGAATTAAATAATGGATTTTGTCTAGCTGTTATTTCCCATGTAGAATAAATCACATATAGTAAAGCCTTTTACTTAAAAGATACTTAAAATTGGAATTAGAAGTATGAAGTGCCACTTTGCAGAAGAAATAAGAATACTTGGAAAAATAGTGATTTATGAGTGTGATCCATAAGGGAAAGTGGAAAATAGAGGAGGAAAAAAAAGTCTCAACACCCTCTTCTGATATGAGGCTTAGGAGAAATCTACTGACTAATGGTGGTTTGTGGGACAGATGGATGGAATTCATTTACTATATTTCTTGCAATTATTAAATGTCACAGGCTTATATAAATAGCTTATATTTATTTTTCCTTCCTGCTATCTTCATTCATAAGCTCCAGCCCACCTCCAGTTTTGACTATCTGAAACCAAAACTGCAATCTTTAAAACCTCCCCATTCTGCTGCCACTTTACCCCAGATGCGCTTATACTCTAGTTTTCAATGTTATTTTCCCTTAGCACTTGAAGTTCTGTTTCTTGGCATGACCAGACTCCCAAATCTTTCATTGTCAACACAGATGCATACATCACACCTATGGGACACTGTCCTTTAGAAAATATTACTGCTGGCATTATTTAGCTTTTTTGTGTTTGAGTGTGGGCTAAAGAGAAACGTGGAGTTAATAGTCATGAATTTATATCAACACTGGATGCAGAGAATAGAACTTCTTTTTTAAACCTGTACCTGATATTTTCTTCCTTCTCACCCTTTGTTTTTGTTGACCATATCAATCAACAGGATGTATTTAAGCCTCATCAGGAACTACAAATTAGACATTCATTCATATCACCACTGGGGTTAGTTGGGTGAGTCAGTGGCCAGCAGAGAAAGTAGAGGTTCATCATGTAAGGATGAGAGCTCTTGTTTCTCTAGAGAAAAAGTGGGTGGATATCGTAAACACCTATGTGACTATTTTAGGATATTTAAGAGGAAAGCTGCAGTTCACTTAAACTTCACTTATTCCATTAGGAATGGAATAGTTTTAATAAGAGGGGTGGGAAGTTTCCCCATTCCCTATACAACAGCTGCAAGCTACTCACTAAGCTTTTATTTTAAATTACATTTTATCACCATTTCCTTCTATTTTTTTTTTCTTCAGAAGAAAGACATGTCTGCTGCTGTGATATTGAAAGAAAGATCACAAAGGCTTACCTTTAGTGGATGGTTTCTGCTGGTGAAACCTAGTGATAAAAAAAAAAAATCTTCTATTTGAATACTTAAGTCCTGGAGAGTACTTAGATTTAAAAGGTACCCTATTTCCAGCACAGAATCTAAAGTAACCCAGTCATAGAGTTGGCAAGCAAAGAACTAGGCAGAAAAACTTACACTGTAATAAAGGGTAACTCGTACTGCCTGACTGTTTTTACACAGACAGAGCATGGTTCTCTATAAACCAAGATAAAAAAGAACAACAAACCCAAACCAAAAACAATCCAAGAAAATATAGCAAGTGATATGACAGTCAAAAATAAGTGAGAAATAAAGGTTGACAAAGGTGAATTTAGAAGTGCTTCTATTACAACAGAAATATTTGTCCCACGGTTATGACTAGGAGTCTATAACGAATTAATAAATAGAGAAGAAAATGAAGGAAACAGGAGGAACCAGGTTCTGACCTAATAACATCAAGAAACAACACAAGAGCCTACAGTCACCTATGGTGATGCATGACATTTGAAGCATCTCACTTAATTATAGCTGTGTTATTTTGTAGTAGTTGCTAAATAAATATGCTGTATCCTGTAGTCTTTGATAATAAAATAGTAATGAAATGCTACTCTTGCTTTAGAGTCTCAGAGTAAACTGGAGCAGATATTTTACCACATCATTGAGAATGCCCTGCTTGCTTTTCTTTAAGCTCTCCTTGGCTAGCACATAAAAATAGTCTCTCACTTGGCAGCCCAAGTAGATTCCTTACATGGATAAGGAAGGTGAAGTTCCCTAAAATTAGGTGTTCTAATATGGAGTACGACAACACATAAATCGTTGTCTATATTTGTTATTTCATTCTCCATGACAAGAACTGTTTTGCAGTAGTTGTGTACTAATTTTGGAGTCACTTTGGATACACCCTGGAGTCATGCTTTGTAGCAAAATTTGATTGCCAGTAGCACAGGCTTAACTGTAGGAGTTATGAATGGAAAAGTGCAATTAGGTCGTGGAGCAGAAGTGCTCTCCCTGGTCTCTCCTCATTTAAAACCAGATTTGTTTAAGATGAAGATATGCCTCATTGTTCTTCAGATAGTCTCGAGAGGGTCTTGCAGCTGGACTAAGCAGAAATTCATCCTGATAGTAACACAGAGATCAAGGCTTTCTGGAATGGCTGCATACTTACTAAACGTATTTTACAAAGCATTCTGTATATCTTTTATAACCAGAATAAATGTGCTGGCAATTGAAAACTGGAAGCCTGTTACTGGAAATTACTTTTGCAAACTGTACTTATCCAGTGGCAATTACACATTTTAACATCTGCTGTTACCTTGCTGAAGAGTATGGATTTAGCTATTACTAGGAACTTAATAAGCCGAGTGCCTTCATCAGCTGCTTTCCAAATCGCTGTGTCATATAAGGAGCTCTTTAGGGAATCAAAGCCACAGCGTGTCATAGTGCATTTAGCAAATGACAAATGCAAACACATTGAAATCAATATGCAGGGAAAGGAAAAATGCATCTCCTGGGCTGGATACTTATTGGACTGTGAAAGTAATCTAAAATTCAAATAAAGACCTAGAAAGTATCCAGTATAAAAAAATAATCTTTGTCTATGAGAGCAGATGGACAAGATAATGGTTATGAAATATGTACAGAACTCGGATAGATACGTCAATATACTCCAGCTGTTTTACTATGATGGTGAAAAACAGCAATAAGAGTTAAATCAAGGTTGTGGCTGATTTGAATTGTTTGACTGAGTCAAAGCATTTAGATCAAAATAGTATTTTTAACAGTTTGCGTCCATGCAAATAGTGGCTTGCTTCTTGTGTTGTATTGCCCATCACAAAAGTTTGAGTTTTGCTCTTTTATAAATTCTTTTATAATTCCAATTCCAGTGAACAAAGGCAAACAAATTTCACTTAATTCTTCAGCTGATCATTGTAGCTCTTATCTGAGTCTTGCATCCTTAGTGCTGTCACTTGTGTTGTTTCTTATGGTTTTTAGAACTGTTTGTCTTCTGTTTTCTTCACCTCTCCTATGCCTCATTAGCCATTTTTAATAGGTATGTCAATAGCAAGCAGAACTAATTTCATCCAGAGACTTTATCACATCTTCCATGGAGTGTTAGCTCTTGTTTTATGTTTCTTCCACTTGTCACACCTTTCAGTATCATTGGATTACTTAAATGCAGTTAACAGATTCTTTATTACAAAGTCACCTTCTCATTGCTTGACAACTCCCTACTGGCCTGTTTTGGTGCCTGCATCATGAATACTGCTCTCACTGATTATGTAAAGAGCATCTGCAATACTATTAAGGAAACTCAACTACAATAATTTGTACAAATAGTTCATAGGCGGTGTAGAATGCATGTGTTTTCATTGTCTGACTTCTGTTGCCTGTTTGTCTTGCATTAACTTCCAGCTTCAGCTTCCAGTCTAGCTGTTTACAGCAGTCTATTTAGGAGAAATTTTAGGCAGAGTCTCCTCTCTTCTGCAAAGCCCTGAACATACCTTGTATCAGAACTGTATCGTCTCAGCACTTCTCTGCTCATTGCAGCAATTCTGATATCCTGCAGTTACAAAGAGACTACTGTGGAGGTCTTTTCAAGAGGAAGGAGCACTGTCCTTTAAACCTTGACTAGTTCAGTTGCTGCTTTCATGACCAGTCCTGCTGGTTTGGAAGAGCATCATCAGAGGAGTAGGAAGTTCAAGGAGAATAAAAAACTGGCTCTAACCTGCTCAGTTTGCTCAATGTCTTTGGACCAGTCTCCCTCAGATAGGCACATTCTGAATAATCCAGGGAGAAAAATCTATGACATGTATTACTGCGCTGAAATACATAGCAACCCAGGCAGAACCAATGAGTTTCATTACAGAAACTCCTAAAAACTAGCAGGATACAAGTCTGCATATGAATAGCAAGATAATGACGTATGTAAGAATGAAAGTTTACTACTGTACTACAAGGAGAAGTGTGAAATAGTAGCTGTAGCATATTATTCACACAGTATTAGGAGAAGAGTGTGGCTAACAGCTCTAAATACAGGCTTTAGTAGCTTACAAATATTTACCAGTGCTCATAGGTCTATGGTAGCATTTCATAAGTGTTGCTTTGCCCTACGCAGAGCATGTAACTGTTTATCTGCTTCTGAATTTCAGTTCCCTGAAGAGCCATAGTTGATGCTGATTCATGAAGACTGACTTGATTTCCTCTGTATAAGCAATTAGCAAACTGTTTCTAGATTATTGAATATGTACTCCTGACATTTATATTTCCACACATCACTCTTTCCCTGATAGATGCCAATGTGTTGTAACTGTTTTAACTTTAGCTGTAGTAACTGACATTTTACCCTTTCCATTTTCCCTCCCTCAACACGATGATGAGGCGCGAGTGAGTGGCTGTGTGATGCTTCATTGCTGGCTGTGTTAAGTCACAGAGATTTTAGACACATAGCAGGAAGAAGTTCAATTTTTCAAGAGGCAGTTACACTGCAAAGCTCTGTTCAATGGGTTAAACTTTCTAACAAACTGGAATCCACATTCACCTTTGCAAGCTTCTAAGTTGAAATAGGCAAACTTATGCCTTTTTGAATATCCCTTTTCACCACTATAACTTTTGAAGGTCATAGGCTTTAGTAAAGGAAATTGAATCCTACAAAGTATCATTTAAAAAAATAATAATAATTAAAAAAAAAAAAGACAAAGGAAAAAGTTTTAAAGAAACTTCTGGGAAGTTTTGGTTAGTAACAAATCAAATTCAAGTTTAAAAGTCCTCAGAGACAGCAGGGAGGCAAAAAAATAAGGATCTTATCTCAAAGGTACATCGATAGATTTAATTTAATTAGTAACAGGCATTCTCAGCTTGGCAATGGGCATTAATAGAAGACTGCAAAGAGCTCTGCTGGGGAATGGCGCTTTACATGAATGAGTAACTGAAGGCTAACCCATGACTCTGTGCATTGTGCAAAGAGATATTTTGGTACAACCTTTATTTGCCTGAAAAGCTCCAGGAAGACACAGCTTTTAAAAACATGAAGAAAGTATTTCCTACTCCTTCATATTGTGTTTCTGGGGTTTTATTTTAACACATCTTACCCAGCTATCCACCTACACAGAGCAGCAAAGGTAAGAATGGAGACCTACCCCTCCCCTCTCTTTTCTTACTGCTAAGACCAGAGCTTCCGAGCACTAACTGCATGTCCATGTACCAGTGCATGTTTGGCTGTATAAGGCAATTTAAACTTAAAGCTCACTAACGTGACAAGTCTTCCTGTAATATTAGCATCAAAGACCTGAATTTCAATATCACCATATGTGAGGGAAATATGTAATTAACTCCAGGTGAATTAGAGTTGCAGGTTTACCCAGGTAGCATAAAACACATTGTGATCCTTTGTCATAGATCATGTATCTACTAGCAATTTGGTATGTCTTCAGATATGCTTAATTCAGAGTGACAAGCGGCTGTTGTGAAGAGAACAACACACTATGTACCTCAGCAACTCTTTAGGAAATAATACCTAGACAAGGTTAGAAATGCAAATATTTTAATTCATGACATAGCTTGTTCATTCTCTGAAAGCACTGACTTTTAAAGAGGTTAAAATCAAGGTAAAAATCAAGAAGGTAAAATGTTTTAGTCACTTAAATGCTAATAGCATAAAGTGTTTATTGTAGCAATACAATAGCTCCCTTATCCCTTTTTTTTTAAAAAAAAAAAAAAAGACATTTCTTTTTAAAAAAGTTTTTTCTTTTTTTCCTTTTTTTTTAAAAAAAAAAAAAAAAAACACTTCTGTGATTTAGGGATCAAAATATTTAGCTTTAAAGTTGTCAAAGTAATTTAGGTGGGTTTGATAATTTGAACATTCACATTTACATGTTGGGCCTGTTGGGCCACACAATCTGATTGTGGGCAAAGCAATAAAAGAAATTGATCAAGTTGAACAAAGCTGAAGAAATTAACACCCATGGAAGAGCTTTTGACCAGACCAGCAGGCACCTAATTACCATGAATGATAATGAGAAATGGAGTCCTAAAGATAAACTTCTTTTCCTTCCCTACTTATAGACCTTAAGCAAGGAGATTGTATTATCCATGTCTGATAAAAGTCAAAACCAGCTATATTACTATATTATACAGAATTATATGATGTTTAGCATAATAAAAAGCTGAAGATGAGGTGGTACTTATACTTTCACTGGTATGGCAGAAATATACTTTCCATAAGTTTTAATTAACCATATGATAAAATCATAACCATGTGCACAGTCAATGACGGACACTCAGCATTTCCCCTGTTCTTGATTTTCTGTGTATTTATGAATATAATATAGGGTCTTTTTCTGCAACTATACAATCACTTTCATAATTGGGGAGATCACAGTTAAGAAATTCAACAATGCCTCTATTTAATGAATGAATGAATATGTTGAAATTTAACTTGTTGTATCATGTCCCAGATACTTGAAGAGAGTTTTTTTATGTTATCCAGTGGTTTCTGAAATATATAAAATAAAGGAATATAAAAATAACTGTATTTGAACATACCATTGATTTTTGCGTATGTTATGCTCCTATTCAGCAAAAAAAAAAAAAAATATTGTAATGAGAACTTCTATTGAAGTTTACGTGTTAAAAATTATTTTCTTGTCAAAATTATCAGCCCAAATAGCTTGTTACAGTGCTACATTTCACAAGGATATCACAGGTACTGCATCTTAATACACTTTGACATGAAACTTGTGTATAGAACCAATGTAAATCACCCTTTCCCTTCTTACATATCTTGGGCAAAATCTTGATAATATGTCTAATAAATAGTGATTTTCCTGCACCAAAAAAATATTCTGTCCCATTCACCTTGATGCAAAACATAAATATATCACATTTCTTCCTGTTTATTTATGTTGAAAAATTCCTCCTTCAGAGATAAATTTGATTATCCTTTTTTTTGTCAAAGCCTTTTGTAACTTTAAAGCAGGAAACGCTGTGTGTATGTGCATTTTACACTTGGTGTGCAGATCAGCAGCCACTGATGTGATGAGGGAAGGAAGATGCTTATTTAGTTAGACTACTTGACTAACAGCCGGAACATATTGCCTCCACTTTCTGCTTCGTCTCAAGTTTTTAGTATGACTTTTGTTCAGTTTCTACTGTCGGTGCATGGCATACTTCATTCTCCAAAATGAGAAGAGTGTGGCTTGATTCCTTTCACTCTTTTTATGTCTTGCCTTTTTAAAATGTGATGTCTTGTTATAGCATTTGCTGCAGTGAATCTCCAGTGTTATTTTCTATTGCAAGATTGCAAGGTAAATGACAAATGACAAATATTGTTTATCTGCTGGGAGAAATATGGCATAAAATAATGAATTATGTACACTTTCAAGCCTTTAAGGCTACTTTGCCCTTATTACACCTTTGTTCCCTCTTCCAAATGCTTAGAAAGGTTTATCTTGGAAATTGGCAGGATGAATAATATGAAGAATGGACCATTAGACAGAGCTTCAAATTAGGGATAGGACTAAGCATATTGAATTCTTTTCTTTCATAGGAACACATTAGTGAAGAGTCAATTATTAACTCTGCTCCTTGATTTATTCCAACATTTTGAATGTATTAGAGGTCAATGCATTTAAATGTGTTTTTTTTTAAAGTATTATTTCAAGTGGCAATTAGGTTTACAGAGGGTAAGTAGATTATAATGGATCCCAGCTCCTGGGCCCAAGCCCTGGTATGTCAGGAGGATTTATTATAACTTGTACCTTCAGAGAATAAGAATTACATTCTTTTCAGGTTAATGAGATTATATGCTGTTCAATAGGTATTTTCAGTGTGATTTGATAGTGAATTCTTATTGAGAGATCCAGACGTTTGCTTTATCAATATGGTTTCGTAATTTTTGAACACTTATTTTTGTACTTTTCCAATTAAAAGTCATGCTTACAGTTTAACATGCAATCATACCATCAGGTTCTGTCATACTGCATTACTTAATGAGAATATTAAGTTAATATTCAGTGAAAGTTCATTGAACAGTTAATTGAAGGCAGTCTGCAAAACATGAGTTTTAAGAGTTAAGCCGGTGAATTATATGCCATAAAAAGTAAGTAAATGAGAGACCACTACTTGCATTTCTGTGTCAGAAACTCAATGAATAAATGATCCTGACAGTATAGAATCACAGGATGCTTTGGGTCAGAAAAGACATAAAAGCTCATCTAGTTCCTATCTCTCTGCCATGTGCAGGGACACCCTCCATTAAACCAGGCTTCTCAAAGCCCCGTCCAACCTGGCTCTGTTATCTAGAACACATTGTTATAGAATGTACTGTTTATCAAAACAGACTTTGTCAACCTTAAAGGATTTTTATTCTCCTGATTTCATCAAGTTACTACAATGAAGAAAGATCAATTTAATTTATCAACTGATTTATTATTGACATAGAAACTGAATTTATATTATTATTTTTGAAACATCTGGAGGTTTTTCCTCCTTAGTTTAAGGAAATGCGAACCAAAATCATTACAGAATCTATTGCATCTGCCATCAGAAAATTATATGACTGCTCAGGTACCAGAAGGGATCAGACTGTTCCTTGTTTAGGCATGGAGTAGGGAGAATGTGACAGCAAAGAGAAATTATAGTTAAGACTTTTCTCCATCAGTAAGTTGGAAAGAGATGTAACTTTTCCTTTCCTACAACTCTGAAATGAATACTGTCTTTACTGCCATTAAGGAGCAAAAGAAGTTGTTTTCTAGGACAAGAAAACTTAACTGCAAATCATTTTTTGATAGATAATGCCCCTCTGTGTACAAGTGGTAAATCTTATTGTGGTCCTTTTGGGGAAACAAAGGGTTTGTGAAAGATTTCTAGGTTCCTACTATGGGAGGTCTTTGCAGCAGGACATACAGGAAGTAGAAAACTTCTGACAAGAAGACCTGTTCTTCAAGACGACCTCAGCTGGGAACACAGAAGTGCTGACTTGTGTTTGTCTGAGGTATATCTTGAGGAGATGAGTAGGAAATTATTTGGTTTGATTCATTTACTTATTTTGCTCTTGCTGATGAGTCCCTATGCAAATTGAAAACTTTGGTACTGTGACTTTTATAGTCATAGAATCGTAGAACAGTTAGGGTTGGAAAGGACCTTAAGTTCATCTAGTTCCAACCCCTGCCATGGGCAGGGACACTTTACACTAAACCGTGTCACCCAAGACTCTGTCCAGCCTTAGATGGAGCATTTACCACTTCTTTGGGTAACTTGTTCCAGTGCCTCACCACCCTCACAGTAAAGAACTTCTTCCTTATATCTAACCTGAACTTCCTCTGTTTGAATTTGAGCCCATCATCCCTTGTCCTATCACTGCAGTCCCTAATGAAGAGTCTCTCTCTGGCATCTTTGTTAGACCCCTTCAGATACTGTAAGCTGCTCTAAGGTCTCCCCGCAGCTTCTTTTCTCCAGGCTGAACAGACCCAGCTTTCTCAGCCTGTCTTCATACAGGAGCTCGAGACCCTTTATTGTCCTTGTGGCCATCCTCTGGACTTGCTCCAACAGCTCCATGTCCTTCGTATCTGTGAAACACACCTTCTACTGCAATATTTTATTTTGGGTTTGGTTGGGTTTTTTTTTTGTTTTGTTTACTTTCCTTGAGAGATATTTCCCTGACACTTTTTCCAGATAGAGGTATATCCTTAGAAAAATAATCAGTGCATTCTTGCAGATGCATGTAAAGTTCAGCTGCCAAAAGAATGAAAGAACTAGAAGCTTCTTTCCACTTGTCTGTTTTGTCCTAATACCTGTTTGCTCAGCGTCCACCAGTCTTAGTGGTGCAAGAAACTACAATATTGGTAGATTTTAAAGTCTTCTATCTTTAATTGGTTCTAATGTATAAAGGAAATATCGAGTTTTCTTTACGGATATAAATAATTTCCAAAACACTGAAAAGATTGTTTTGAGAATCAGTACATTTTTAAGAATATTCTGAAAATCCATAAGTGATTTTTTTGAAGTAAATTTAGACATGCAACAAAATGTTGGGTTTTTTTTTCTTTGCTTAAGACAAAAATTCCAATATTGAAATAAGAATCAGGCTTATCTATTTTTCTGAATCAGAACATGAATTCAGAAGAAGAGTAAGTAAATTACTGCAGATGTATAGTAGAAAACAAGTTCCTCATGATTTCATTGTTTTCATTCTCTGGAGACAGCAGCACCAAACTGTTTCAATTTAAGAAGAAATTCATTCTTTGGGGTCTCTGATTATTCCTCTACAATTTAACTTAAGCCCTAGAATAAGATTGTGTAAAATCTAGGAATCCCAAAAAATCCACCTTCCATACGAGATTAAATTATAATTTTCCTGCAGTTACTTGAAATTGTGCTCCTTCCTGTACCAGGAATTCACTGCAAGGAAGGAAGAAATGTTTTGATTCTGACAAAATAGGTAGGTTTGTCATTATGCTCAATTGGACCCCTACTAAAACTAGATACTAGTGGCCTAGATACTCGTCTAGTGCTTTCTTGTATTAACTTCAAAGGAGAAAAATACCTTAACTTGCATTAGGTCAGGATCTTTCTTCAGAACAATAGTAGTAACTTACAAGCATCCAAGACACTTCATCTTGAATATGTGCTGCAAATGAAAATTTCATCATGTAAGCAGGGTCTACAAAGGAAAATGCAGGTTGCTACTTGACAATTTTACAAATCATTTAGGCAATTATTTACTGCTGGAGAAGTTAGTGTCAAGATGGTTTGGTGAATAAAGTGGTTTTCTGTGTTGTTAGTTGCTTATGTCACAGTTGTCAGCCCAAGCAAAGTGCTGGGGTAATGGTAGTGTTCTTGTTATCGATACTTATTATTTATTGAGACTGTCACTGCAAGTGGTGCGTAACAAATGTAAGTCAAGGTAGGTTTTCCCTAGTAATATTTACATGAACTTGTTACACAAATCCTGCCTGAAAAAGGAATTCAAAAAGATAGAGGAAAATGGAAAGGAGAGGTCAGGGATTATCAATAAAAGCGTTTATCCAGAGTCTAGCATATATGGACAGGTGAAGAAGGTCTATCTGCGCCTGAATGTGGCTGATACCATAAAAAGTGACAAAGAGAAGAGATGAAGGGACAAAAATGATAAACCAGGGTAGTGATGCTTCTTCACTGTGTTCTGAGTTGGCTGATGTGTTACAACATGTTTTCCTCGTTAAAACTGTCAAAAAATATACTTCTTCAGAAAACTGTCAAAAAAATATATTTCTTCAGTTTATAGGAACAGGAAGAAAAATAATTCCACTAGTGTCTAATGGCAAAAAAAATTAGAGCCATAATTCATCTGCATATTCGTGGTGATTTAGCTTCTTTATTGCTGTACTTCCTAGAGATAATAGTCATACTAAATTTGTGGATTCATCAGTTGAAAGCTTTTGGGAATAAAGTTCCTCAGAAGCATTGTTTGAGGCAATCATCAAGCTCTATTATCAGAACTCTTTCATAATGATTTCCCGTGCCCCACATAACTCTGAGTTGATTTTCATGGAGAAATTATTCTTGAAAGACTGTGAAATGAACATATTATTATTCTGGAATAATTTCTGAATGATGGTGACTTTATTAAACCTATTTAATGCAAATTAACTAAAGCAGACTAGTTTTGAACTTGTGTGACTGCATACTGCATGTGCAATTCTCAAATAACTTTGTTTGTCATAATCCCTATAAAGATAAATCTTGTGTATAGAAGCAAGACAGACCATCAGAATGACTACAATTATTAGCAGAACTTCTTATCCATTCTCATAAAAACCAACACAAATTATCAGTCATTTAGAGAAAAATTACTTTTCAATGTATAGTGGTCTGAAAAATTGTTGGACTCCATTCCCCTCACAGAGGTGAGTAGATGCTGCTAGAATTCATGGTGTTTAGAGAAAGCAGATTTTTCAAGGGAGGGCTGGCCACAGCATGTTTGAAGGTGATTGTGAGTTTCTTTTCAAAAGGCCCCAGGGATTCTCGCAAAGGACTTTAAATAATTCACATGGCAAAAATGCATCCAGAGAGCTTAAAGTCAATAAAGCTTCTAGCTCTTTATAGTACTTTATGACTGAGCCCTAGTATATTAATTCAAGCTCTCAGAGGCAAAGACACCATATTCTCAGTCTGCTTGGGTGCAAATATGAGATACCATATGGGACTTAGCCCCAAGAGGGAGGACACAATAAACCCACAGTCAGAAAGCTTAAATAAGAAGTGGGACTGGTTTCTTTAGCATAAATAACACTTTTGCTACCCTGCATTTCATGAGCCTACATTGCTGATGTGAATAATTTTGAGTAGAAAAAGTGTGATAGAGTAGAAATCTGTGTGTAGGATGGGAGATAAATTTAGGTCTGTAATGAGGGACAGTTTGAATTAAGTGCCCAGTGTATCAGCCGTTAAAGACATTTTTCTTCGCTGCATATTTTTTTTACGCAGAAGTTTCAAAATGTTTTCCACCCAACAGTATTTCTTTTACTTCCTGTGGAGGTTGTGGGTTTCTTAAACAGAATAAATCTGCAAATAACATAAAAAGCTTTCAGCAGAGCCATGACTGGCTTCCTGCATCCTATATTCAAGGGAAATGAAATTTAGAACTGACCAAGCAGTTACTTGATATTAAAAATGCAACATTTCAACAGATGTAAAGAATGTAAAAACCAGATTTGTTAACATAACTGAAGGCAATTAATCTTGTTTAAGTTAAAAATATCCAATTTTGTTCATTTTAACAAGCTTTTTCAAATTCACAAAGAAAAGATGCGACTTCATGATGAAATTGACATTTAATCAGAGGATATGGAGACTTTTTATTCGTGTTTTCACCATTCTTTCTTATTCTGCTTTAAACTGAACCCAGGACATTTCTGTACAATTTAGAGAAGTTAGAAATATGGGATCCATCCACGCAAGCATAGGGTTTTTATGCTGCCACTTTTGATGTATACTATACAGTTGCCACCAAATCTTAGAAGGAAAGGAAATCCCAAGATAGCACAAAGACTTAGGGTGAGGAAAATGTGATAATTGTCATTTATGTTACTGCTTAATGTTAGAAAACTTCTTAACAGATATTGTTTGAACATGAGTGGTTATTCTACGCTCATAAGATTCAGGTGAAGAAGCAAGAAAAATGGTGGCATAGTGGAATAAAAGTCTTCAAGAAAGCAGGGTGGAATAAACTTCATATGTAGTTTTGGGCAAGGTAGATAACTTCTCTGCCTCAGTTTCTAAGGCTATATCAGAAAGAGGCTGGGGAGGGACTATTCGTTAGAGATTATAGTGAGAAGAGGTAATGGGTTCAAACTTAAATAGGAGAAGTTTAGGTTAGATATAAAGAGGAAGCTCTTTGCTCTGATGGTGGTGAGGCACTAAAATGGGTTGCCCAGGGAAGTTGTGAATGCTCCATCACTGGTGGTGTTCAAGGCCAGGTTGGACAGAGTCTTGGGTGGCAAGGTTTAATGGGAAGTGTCCCTGCCCATGGCAGGGGGATTGGAACTAGATGATCTTATGGTCCTTTCTAACCCTAACTACTCTATGATTCTAAGCTAATAGTTATTTCACTTACAAGGATAACTGGTTTAGGTTAGCTGAATTTTTCAGGACTGTAAAGGCCTGAGCCAAATCCTGTACAACTTTTTCTGTTAAAGTCTGGGGGATATATTTGATCCAATGATCTCAGCTGTCTAAACATTATTGATAAATAGCATCGAGAATCGTGTCTATACAAGCTGATATCATTAATATTTGGGAAATATTCCCTTCATGCAGCTAACCCTTTTCTATTGTCTCTCATTTCTACATTCATCAGCTTTTAAAGTTATCTTGTGGTGTTCCAAAAAAAAAGAAGTGATTTGACCCCTACCTTTCATGCTTTGAGTCCTGGTCCCCCCCCCCAGGCAGCATCTTCTAGGCAAACAGACCATTTCCTTTTAAAGGAATTCCTTTTCCTGCTATACAGAAATTCCCTTTTAAAGCCTGTCAGTGTTGTTTCTTAATCAGCTGGAAATATTTGCCCTCAAGTTAGCAGGAAAATACCTGAGATGCCTAGTACAGAATCCAATGTCCTACAGAGCATAATGCTAGGAGTGCCAGAAAAAGATACAAGAATTTCACATTAGGCAGAAGTGCAATAAGCTGTTATTTACATTGTCATCTTCTAATGTCCAAAATTCAAAGTCTGTATTAAAACTGAAAGTGGTGCTTAAAAACCTTGCAGATCTTATTGGCATTAACTACTATAGCTCTCCATATTTTCCATAGTCTTAACGATGTCCGGTCTCATTGATGGCCAGTCTCTCTTTCAGTCTATTAAACTGAAAGTGGGTTTTATTTGGTTGTCAGTAATGCTCTGGAATTAGATGTTCTGTGTCTATTAGAGCAGAAGTGTGCTACTCTTAGGCTTGCAGAAAGTGCCATACTTCATCTTTCAAGTGACTGCTATCCACCACACTTTTCATAATCCCTTTTAAAAATTAAATAGCAGTCTCTTTAAATAATGGGAGAAAATCATACATTTTGTATCAGGTTCCAGTATCCTTGAGCCCTACATGTTGATCCACACTAATATGGTAGGGAAGAGAAAGTCTGAGAACAAGGAGGGTAATTTCTGTTAACTTCCCATTGAGCAGTGCCAGGAAGATGTTAGAAGAAAAAGAATTACAAATGCCAGAAGCCTACAGTCTTGCTCTTCTGTCCTTAAATTCAGTGTGAATGTAATATATTGATGGGTCAGGTCCTCAACTCAGCTGCCAACAGAGAGTAAGAAAGCTGAGAGGTGGCATATTCATAAGTTGTCACTGAAACTGAAAGACTCCTCTCTCTGGCAGGTGAATTTGGAAAGCTCTGTCCATCCATCTACCCACCCAACCATCCATTCAGATCGCCTTATGGTGTCAGCAGATGCTGAAGTGAGTCACAGCCTGTTTCCCCCTCCAAAGGCACAGTTGTGTTAATGAAGGAGATATGCAGAGAGTACTCTTGGCAGAGAGGTCTTTGGCAGATGACGTAGGCAAACAGCCCTGAAAGAGAATAAAGTGCAGATGATTAACAGAGCATCCATAACTGCAAACTGTCACCAAGCAGAGAACGCTAAGAGAATTAAATACGATTTAAAGCTGGGAGGATATCAAATAAATTGGTTGGGAATGAAGGCAAACCCCATGACTCAGGGATCAGCAAGACTGTAGGATTAAAATGTGAGGCTACTTCTGGCTCTGTGTGTATTGAACTCCATGACACAGAGGAACACTCTGAGGAACACTCTGTTCCTCAGAGTCTGAAAAGCTTGAATGATTTGGGTAGAAAGATGAGAGTTAAAAATATCCAAGCTATCCATGAATTTCCCAGAAAACCTACTATCCTACAGCAAAGAGATAAAAGGAAACAGGTAATACTGAAATGAAGTGTTTAAATGGCACCAGACATTGTTTTGGCCAAGGAATATCGAGTCAAGTATAGGGAGAATAGGTTGTATAGACATGATGGCCTTCAATTAAATCTGTTCATAGTCAAGAGACCTTCAAACAATAGAGAAAAGGCTAAAATGGACCAGTTGTGTCTGAATACTCAGGCATGAAATCTGGGCTGGAAAACCTTTACGTCTGACAAAGTCAAACCCCAAATTGCCCAATAAAAACAAGTATGTGTGCACTGTTGCCAACACAATACTCAAAGAAAAAGTGATGGAGCTGGTAATTCTCAAGAATCAGAATGCAAGGAGAATTGCTTGGGTCAATATCAGAAGCTCATAATTGGAGACGACTGAGAATTACAGGACTCTAAACACTAATTCATTAAAGCTGAATGTAACAAAATTGCTGGGCAGGAATTTATTATAGACTACCTAATCCCTCTAAAGAATGACCTAAACTACGTCAAAAATTGTATTATGCTGAGCAATTTCAGCTGAGGAATATTAATTAGACATTGCAACAAAACCCACTTAATTCTTTTAACATCAGAGATACAACAAGATCCTGCAGCAAGGGATAAATTTTTACATTCTCAGTAAAAGTGAATCACTAATTTAAAATACATCAACTCTTCAAGCAACCCATGTTTATTGCCTGGTACGGCTTGTTTTTGCGCAAAAAATTTGTAGCCAACAACAAAATGTGGGAATACTCCAAATGAAATCAAAGAAGCGGTGAACTGCAACAGGCTTTAGCATTAAAAAAATAAGTAACAGGGCATCTTAAAACCAAATTTGACTTCCCCCAAGTCTGGTGATAATAGGAAGGGGAAGACTGCTTGCACTTGTTTAGAGAGTAAAGAGGAGACAACTGCTGATGCAGAGGGAGAGGCAGCAGCTTATGTCAAATGTAAATGAACTGTAAATGTTGATGGCAACAGTAGAGGCAGGCTGTTGCTCTGTTTGGAAAGGGGTATTCTAACTGTCCAGGCATAGCTTGAGAGGTTAAAATGGAAAGAAAATGATGTCACCACTTGTGTAGGTAGAGTAGATAGCTGCTGATTCATGACACAGGCATATACTGATATACCACCCTAAATAGTGCGAGAAAGATAGGCTGCTGTTCTCTTGTCATGTGTTAATTGAAAGCTGTTTATCCTTGCTGCAAAAGATGACTGAGCTTTCTCTTTTCTTGCAGGTGGAATAGAAACCTTTCAAACCCTAATAAAGTAGCAAACCAAGCTAACTTATAAGCATTAAAGGAGTTAGCCAAGGGACCTTCTGAACTTGGTTGGTAACCAAGTTTGGAAGATTACTGATTTCAATATTGAAAAAGGCTAAAATGAATTAAGTGGGGAAATATATTGCATCACTCAGTTGGTTTGCTGTACATAAAGTAACATAACTAATAAAATATGGAAGCAGACTCCAACAGTAAAGGCCTAGAAGAAGAACTTGTGATGAATGTCAGCCAATCTTCAAAGAAAGAAGTTTTTGTAAAATAAGGGCATGCATTATTTGACAGAATTTCAGGTTTAGCTGGAAAGGTCTGTTTGTGATAGAGAAACTTTGGTTTTCTCTAAAGTATTTGACGTATGACTGTCTGACATTTGAATAAAAGAAACTTTCCATACATAGAATGTACAAAGAACATTAGGTGGATTAATAACTGTGTAACAGACAGATCTTAAATTAAGTTCTTAATGGGGAGATGTCACTAAAGAAATTGTTCCTCCTGGGTTTCAGTTCTATATCCAATGATCTGTATCTTGTCAAATTGTGAGTGCATCAGACAGATTGCTGGGATATAAATGATGTTGGCATGAACTGACCTGCCTGGAAAATGGTCAGAATTCACCAAAACACATTTTGATAACTTTGTCATTGAGGAATACATTTAGGAATACAGAACTCAGCTTTTTTTTTTCCACAGGATAGGGGACTCTCCTGGAGTGCAGGGACCTAGAGAAGATTCAAGAGTTATCTGAAGCAGTTAGCTTCATTCACTGACATAAAACAACAGACTGCAACAGCTCTCATTTTCTCTTTGGTTTTGCTTTGTTAGCTTTGCTTTGTTACTCAGGAAGCATTTTCAGTCATTTCAGTTCTTGAGACCTTAGGGTTTCTATTAACCAGATGTTTTAAACAGCTTTTGTGCATTGGATCTTTACAGTGTCTTAGCATTAGAAATCTCTCAAAAAGAACTTCTTTACAATATTAGTCCTTCCCCATTCTACTCTGTTGTGGTTCTGTGGTATTTTATTAAATTAGTTATTTTTCTGTAAGAGAGAGGAAGGGAAGACTGGCTGGAAAATGTTTTACAGCTGAAAAGAAGTCCTATTGAATTAGTTTCCTGTGTCACTCTTTATGCAAAACAGGGCTGATGAAGGAACAGCAATTTAGCAGCCTCTTATAGCAGTCTTTATGAGCCATATGGAAATAATGACCAGTCAAATTGCACGCATTGTAGTTTTCTTTCTACACAGGTGACTGCATTATTTCCTACCGTGCCTAAATAATAACCCACATACTTATTTAAAATAAGAAGAGAAAAGAAAAAAAGAAAGCTTGTGTATTGTGCAAGGAGAAATAATACTGATTGTCAGAAAAATCAAACAGGAGATACCAAGCACAGCTAAATTCTAGTCAGATGTGAGAGCTTTTTGGCTGGCAGGTGAGCTTGACTCATATCTACTTCCTAAAGGAAATGGCATTTATGCCTGCCTCATCAGTCCCTTCAGGTGTTCTGGTAGACTTACTCCAATAATTCTACCATTATAATAAATTTGGTGAAATCCTAATGTGTCCCATCTTTCTTGCTGGGAGGTACAGAATGGAATAGTTATTGCTGAATGGTGGGCTACCAACTGGATCTCTATGATAGTTAGAAGAAATGATTTTTTTCTGTCTTAGAGTATTTGTCCATTAAGTTTGAGAGATTCAAAGGAGTATAACAGCTATTCAGCTTGCAAACAGGTGAGAGTGAAATGGGATCATTTATGCTTTTAATCCATAATGGCTATCTAAATGGATATCCCAATGGGAACACTATTACTAAGATTTCCTGCAAAGACAAGAACCTCCAAAAGTGTTTTACAGCTATAACTTGCCAGTGCCAGTTTTAATTGCTTCTGTTCCTGAGCTGAAGCTCATCTAGGGAAACCACATCAAATCCTATTAATATGGCTATTCTTTAAGCCTGTGTATTTGTTCAAAACAGCTAATAAAGCAATGCTGCTCTCATGCGGGCACAGATTCGAAACACCTGTATTGATTGTAGGTGCTCCAAATTTAAACTTGGACAACAATTTCTCATTTCATTAATACTAGAATGGCACGGTCCAATTTTCATTTGAAAGTCTCTGGGTTTGAGGGTTTTGCTGGTTTGGTTTTTTTTTCTGGTTGATTTCAGCGATGATGATTTAGATTGCACCACAGGTAACAGGTATCAGCACTAGAACAGAACCACCAAAACCCAGTGGAGCTCTGATTTCAAACCAGCATCAAGCACTGATACTGTTAGGCTGGTAAACACAGAAACTATGACACACTGATTTCAAAGAGAAAGCAAGCAAGCATCTAAAAAGACTCTCAAATCTTTGTGGTGCTTATGAAAGAAACTGAAGAAGGGCAGGCACAATATTGCATACAATTTCACCTGATTTTACCAATACCTTTGAAATTAATTCAGTGTTTATGTCTTTGTCAATGCAATCATCTGGAAAATAGTGAGATTGCAACAGGTAAAATTGGAGGTACAGGGCAATCTGCTTTTATTCTATTCCTGTTTCTCAATATAACCAAATGTATTGCAAATGTCTTTGCTGCTTAATGCAGAATTAAGCGTGCTGACTTATCTTTTCCTAACTATTTCTTTATTCAAATATTCAGAACAGTGTTAATTAGTCTGACTGTATAAACACAACAGTCTCCAACTGGTTTAGTTACAGCTCCACTTATTCCTTACGCAAAGATACCCTCTCGCCTTGTTTTTAGTGTGTATGTGTGCATATGGGTGGTTTTACTTCTAATTAAATGTTCTAATGGCAGAAATACCTAAAAAGAGCCTACAAGATATCTGGAGAGGAGCTTTTACCAAGGGTATGTAGTAACAGCACAAGGGGTTAAAAAAGCTGACAGAGGGGAGATTGAGATGAGCTCTTGGGCAGAAGCTCTTCCCTGGGAGGGTGCTGAGCTCTGGCACAGGGTGCCCAGAGAAGCTGTGGCTGCCCCATCCCTGCAGTGCTCAATCCAGGTTGGACACAGGGGCTTGGAGCACTCTGCTCTATGGAAGGTGTCCCTGCCCATGGCAGGGGTTGGAACTGGATGAGCTTTAAGGTCCCCTTCAACACAAGCCTATCCTATGATTCTATGAAATGTCCATTCCAGTAATTCCCAGAGAAGAGTATTTCCATACCCTAGTCTACACAGCTCTGTATGTGCTGCCCAAATATGTGAGTGTGGCTGTATGGCTGTGCATAAGTGTAAGAGGATGTTTAGCTTTTCCCCTAATCATTTAGGGATATCGTGGTGGTTCAGGTTTTTATTCAGCTTCCTGCCAGAGGCAGCTCAGGGCCAGAAGCTGTTTCTGAATACTTTCACTGAGTATCCTGACTGTTTTCTACAGCTGTGGGTGAGTGTGAGGACTGAACATGCTGAGGAAAGTTTTTTTCTCTCTTCTCCTCATCCTTAAATCTGGGGCAATAGCAAGAGCCTTATTTTATTTATTCTTTAGAAAATTAAGTGATGGATGTGCCCGACCCAGGTATACAGCTGTTTGTTAGTAGTCTGGGAGACAAAGATGCCCTCTGAGACTGGTGCTGCAGCTCTCATGGTGTCAGACTTCTACTAAGCTACAACTGGGGAAGGGCAGATGAAGATTAGAGCAAAGAGAGTAGAAAGGACATAAAGGACAGAGAGAAAATACGAAAAGCAAGATGAATTGGTTTTATTCTAGCCTCAGTCAGCCTCTGGAGGTGCCTCCCCACTGATGTCTCCATTGCCATATGATCACTGACAGTTCAAGTTGTTGCCTCAGGCAAGATGGACCATGGCCATTTGACTTTCTAGCTGTAAATTCTCTCCTAATGTCTCTATTGCCTACCAAATAGCTAAATAGGAGGCAGCAGGAGCTGCAGCTTTTCTCTGCCTGAATAAAGGGAAGTGAAATAAAGGTGCAGCAAAAAATGACGGGATGAGCCAAAAGTCTAGGCAAATCACACTTTTACATCTGCAGCTGCCCAGGAGCCATAGCACCTTTTGAGGATCTGTATCTTTTGAGGATCCTTTGAGCATGCTGATGCCAAATTCAAGAGATTCAGCAAAGTGGCTGTAGTGACTCCTACTTCCTGCACTGCAACAAATGAGATTCTTTATCGCAATCTCTTGACATTTTAGGGTTACTTTTAGTAGAGGTTTGGCAGTCGGTATTTGGTAGTCCACAAGCCTTTCACTGGTTAACAGCTCTTTTATACTATCTGGCACTTTTTTAAGCATCACACGTGACATTCTTTCATCTTTTCTTCTAGGTTTTTTGCCTGAACATAGCATTTTCTTTGAACTTTGCTTCTTTTTACTCCAATTCCCCCACAAATAATTTGGTTCAGAACATTTTTAATGCAATTGTTATTCACTGTATGCCAGGTGTTATATTAACTCTAGCTTATGGCACCATTTTGCTTTTACAGAGCCCTTTTTGTCACCTATCTAACACTACAGTTTAATTGGTTTCCACCTTCCTCTCTCACTCACATACACACACAGACAGGCAGCCACACATGCACAGCACTTCCCTCCCTGCTCAGGATGCAGTATCAGCATATGTAATCAAAGCCTGCAGCAAAGCAGAGCCTGTTACAACCAGTGGGCCTGGCACTGATGGGTATATTGATTTTTTACAACTTCCAGGGAGGTAACAACAAACATTTTATGATCGACTGAGCTGTATGTTCTTCTTAAGTCACTTCTGCACACTACGGTCCAGATAGGCTCTTCACTCAGCATGGTACTGCATACTGTGTTTTCAGGTTTGAAATTCAGTATCTTACCTGGAGTCTGAAGAATAATGTCTGCTTCTGCTGGAATTACCACAGAGTTTGTACAATACATTTTTCATGGCTCTTACTCGGAATCCACTGTTGTGATACATGATTTTGTTTATAATCCTTATTGTAGTTACCCTCAGAATTGATGTGACATAGGACATTGTTTTTGTTTTGTAATTTAGCGCTAAAAACCAAAGGCCTCTATCTTCAAAGTAACTTAATTGTTTAATTCCAGGGGAAAAGACCATTTAGCTTTAAGATCTGGGATCAAATTTTGTGTTCAATGGCAAAATAGTAACCTGTAAGCTTAAAGTTATTGCATAACAAGTCCCATTTTGAGTTTTCTGCCTTGTCAGTGTCTTAATGCTGCATTTGTACAGAACAGATAATTTCTGAAGATTTTACCTTAAAATCATTTATGGCATTACACTCCAACATTTTATCACATGTTGGGTCTTCACCTTGTTATTGTTGAAATACTTTTTCATGTTAGAAGTAAGGAATCTGGGAACAGAGGCTACGGGAAGGTTGCTTTGTTCCTTTGCAGTACTATCATTTTACCTGAGTTCCTGCAGTGTCTCCCTTTCTCATTCTCTTCCCATGTGTAATCACTTCTGGCGTTTGCACAGCTCGGCACTTCCCTCTCTTGTTGTTCATCTCATCTTATCTTTATATGTTCTGGGGCTCAAACTGTGACTAATCATTCCATGAAGAGATTTCTATATTATTCTGCAGGCCCTGCATGCTGGTCTATCAGCACGTTTCAGACATCCTATTCTTTTTGTGATGCCAGGGCTGGGGATATCCACAGTGACTCTTCCTGCCTGGGTCTGAGCACTGTAGAAACTTGCAGGTTGCTCCTTCTACTTGCACTTGGTCCTTTCTTTCAAGGTTATGACTTTTATCTTTTTAAACCAGTAAGTGACATCTGGAGCATTTTGGTTTTGCTAATCCTCTATTATTTTGGCTCCCAAATGGAACTACAAGGAGGTTTTATAACTGAGGGGTATGTTAGTCACAGCTTTGCTGACATGACACCTTCCAGCCCAGTGTAAGGACTGGGGTGTGGAGTGGGGAGCAAAATATATACCACCTTTATTCCCTCAAACAAGGTACAATCAGCAGCTGTTAAATCGTAGTGTTGAAAACCTCACCATGGTTTGAAAGGCTCTAATGCCAGGGCTGAAGACCACTGTCAATGCCTTTTTCCACCTATTTTGTGTGGTTTTGAATCCTGTTCCTGTGCCACTTCAAAATGGTGCTGAACATGACTTAAAACTCCTTGGATAAGGTACCTGTTCTTACATGCTGGCAAAATACCAGATTATAGATATTTAGTTTCTTAGTTGTATTTTTTCTGTGTATGCAATATTGATTGTTCATTGGGAAGATGAGCTAGAGTGACCAGAAGCTGCGGGACAGGCAGGTTTTGTCTTCTTATACATGTCTTGCACACGTGTGGAATTTCTGCCTGCTGTTTTCATATTTGTCTTAGCAAATTCAGAATATAACTACAAGCTCTAACTTTCTCAGCCACTCAGATGGCTGGGTCTGCACTCACAAACATTTGTAATGGGGCAACTGAATCAAACATGGATGATCTGAAATAAAAAAGAAAAGATATTTTAGGTATTGAACTGTATCTGCAATGAATGGATAAAAAGACATGGGGAAAAAAGACCAAGTTTTCTAGTTTATGTCCAGTTTTCTGTCTGGTGGAGGACAAGACATTTCTTCAGATGTCTGTAGAGAAGATGGCACCATACATATAACAACTCAGTTTCTTTCTCCTAGAGCGAGCTTTAGGTCAGTTTGTAGGGGGAAGATAACTGGACTTGGTAGCATAGAAATTTGGAGAATTTAGCCTTCCAATTTTACACCCTTTAAGTATGCTGGCTCCCTTCTGCTTTCATGCAGGGGAAGTCACAATCTGGATGATTCAGAAAAGTGATTGTCTAATCTAGCTATTCACTGGATTCCAGTCAAAGGATGTGGGGGTTAAAGGAGGACAGTTGTTCCTGCCAAGTACTTGATCAAGAAACAGTAACAATTAGGAATGAATGCTTTACTTTTGCAAGTCAAGTATTAGCACATTTATTACTTTCCAAAATTATTATGAAAGGGCTGCAATAATTGTTATCTATCAATCCATTAAATGTAATGGGGCATGATACCTATTACCTTAATAATGAGTTTCAGTGTCAGACACTCCATTCATATTGCTTTTACGCATTGAAGTCCACATCCTTGTTTAGTGATAGTCTAGGCTGGAAATGAAACCCTTTGCCAGAAAATGAATTTACTCTGAGAGTGACTGCATTAGCCCTGATTTATATTAATAAACACATGGAACAATAGCTGAGAACAAACTTTTTTTGCAGCAGACGTAATTACACAGTAGAGTTCATCACGCAGAGTAGCTGCCTTTCATTTAAGGCAAAGTGAAAACACTAAGGGGATTTTCATGATGGATTTCTTAAAGGTCAGGTTGCCTGCCCTCCCAGCCGTGTGTGCAAATACAGAGACGCCAGAAAAGAAGAGACAGCCAATACACTGTGTTACTACTCACAAGGACACCCAAATCATAGAATCATAGAATAGTTAGGATTGGAAAGGACCAGTTCTACCCCCCTGCCATGGACAGGGACACCTCCCACTAAACCATATCACCCAAGGCTCTGTCAAACCTGGCCATAAACACCTCCAGCCATGGAGCATTCACAGCTTCCTTAGGAAACTCATTCCAGTGCCTCACCACCCTTACAGTAAAGAATTTCTTCCTCATACCCAATCTAAACTTCCCCTGTTTCAGTTTGAACCCGTTACCCCTTGTCCTATCAGTACAGTCCCTAATGAGGAGTCCCTCCCCAGCATCCCTATAGGCCCCCATCAGATACTGGAAGGCTGCTATGAGGTCTCCACACAGCCTTCTCCAGGCTCAACAGCCCCAACTTTCTCATCCTATCTTCATACAGGAGGTGCTCCAGTCCCATGATCATCCTTGCGGTTCTCCTTTGGACTTGTTCCAACAGTTGCATGTCCTGTTTATGTTGAGGACATCTTAACTGCACACAATACTCCAAGTGAGGTCTCACAAGAGCAGAGTAGAGGGGCAGGATCACTTCCCTTGACCTGCTGGTCATGCTCCTTCTGCAGCCCAGGATACAGTTGGCTTTCTGGGCTGCGAGCACACACTGCAGCAGGCTCATGTTCATTTTGTCATTGACCAACACCCCCATTTCCTTCTTCACAGGGCTGCTCTGAATCTTGTTCTTCAGTATGGGATCGGGATGCTTCTGGCTTCTCCTTGTCTCAATTGTTTCTTTATCCATTAAGTTGGGGAACATGGATACTTTCCTGTATCATTAACATTGTGTGAGGTTTAGTTCATCCAATTATGAGTTCTCAGATGCTAATGTGGAACAAGGGACATATAAGCATATGGACAGACCATTCTGCAGAGCTCTTATTTTTCAAGTGCAAATTTTCCTTTGTCCAAGAGTTGATGAGCACACATTTTCCTGTCTTTAAATGTTTGTAGGATACTAAAGCTAAGACAGTCAGCTGCTGTCAACAGGTTCTCTGAGTATTCTTTGAGGTTGTTTTAAGGAGCATTTCTGCATTTAGAAGTTCAATTAAACACTTGACTAGATTTCTACTAGGTGATACATGACATATAGTCTTTTATAACCATGGCAGGATGTAATTATAATTTCTGACAGGACATGCAAAGCCTGCAGGTGTTACAGTTAAACTGTTATTTTTAGGATAATGGATTTGTCCCTGTAACATCAGGAGGTAGAGTCTGATAAAATGATGCCTCAGTCAGCTAATGCTAACATTGCCATTGTACGTAGGATTTGTACAGGTCCTGATGTAAAGAACTGTGACCTGGCTTGTTCTTTTCCTTAGGCTGTTTAGTCAACTTTACTAAGACCTACTTTTATCTTTTTACTTTCACTTCTGTCTCAACCAACACTCACTAATGAGCTACAAGCATCAATGTCATTGATGAATGATTAGGAGTTTACAAGTTAATATGAAATATAAGGTTAAGTGTATAGGAAAAACTTCCAAAGATATTTACTCATTGTCTGTCCAATTGGGAGGGAGCCATTAATATTTTTTCTAATGTCTACTCAGGTGCAAGAGATAGCACCTATTTTTCTGAAGGGCCATTACCAGTAATGGCAGTCAATACCTGGAAGAAGGAGTGCTGAAACTGCCTCCTAAATAAATTAAGGATCAATAATGTTCAGTGGGAGGAAGGAGGATTTTAATCTAAATGGAACCCTTGTGAGATTTAAGGAAAGGATTTAACGAAAAAACTAGCACACCTTGCCAAGAAAAACCTGTTTCCTGTTATAGCAACCTGAGAACATGGAATGGGCAAGAGAATATGTTGCTGGCCATGGGAGTAAAGCAAACGTTGACAATACCTCAGGAAGACACAAAGAGGGAAATTTTGGATTTGATTTTAGGTTAATTAGATTGAATATTCTTATTCTTCTGCCCCTTCCCCGACATATCTCCTAGTCATCATAAACCTTTGCTGCTGTGTTATTGGTTTGATGCTGGAGTTGAATTTTCATTGCTTTCACCCAAAATAGCTCTGGTTTGGTCATAAGTGAAGCTCTTCATAGTCCGGAAAGGAAGGATCTCCTCTTTGACACCAAGTTCAGCACCCTTCCCCCTTTATATACGTTGCTCAAGTGTATGTCCACCTAACCTATGCTGGCTAGAAAGAGACAACAGGAGCTGAAGGTAGATGCATCTTCTGTAATCAGCATTAAACCAAAAAAAAGGCTTTCTGGATTTAAGAAAATATTAGAGAGCACAGTTGTGACTTATCGGTCTCTATAATACCTCATGGAAAAACTGAGATACAGGGAATATAAATACATACGTCTCTCCAGAGTGAAATTGTAGAAATCTGGTTTTATCTTTTTCATGCATGAAGTGGAAAAAATCGGTAGGAATACAGCTAAGGTAGATAAAAATACAACAGATATAAGCAAGTCACTAGACAAATACTGAACTTCCTATATTTTGTACCTATACTCTGAATTGTGAAATCTAGCCATTCCAGGAAGCTGTAAGATTAATGAAGGGATTTACTGAAATCATTGAATAAATATAATTTAAAATTTGAGCATTAATTTTACCAACACTTCTGCATGTACATGCTTTAATGAACTTGTATTATGCATACATACTTTTTTGAATTTGACACTGTAAATTACATCTATTACAGTGCAAATTTAAGACAAGGATTTCTTTGTACTTAAAGTCACAATTGCTTTCATGCCAAGGTTTCTGTCAAATTAGTTAATCTTTACAAATTTAATGTGTTTATAATTTGAAGACAGTATCTTGATCTTTCATATTTTCCTACATTTCTTAAAAAAAAAACCAATTATAAATAAAACCAAAAAACCCTCTTATTCCCCTCCTCCCTTAACTAACCACTCATTAAAAACAAACTTATTGCTGAATAGGAGCTGAAACTGTGTTAACAGATTTTTTCTAATGTTAATTCAATTATCAGGATTGTGTTGTTTCTTCTTTTTTTTTTAATTCATTTTAGATTAACCTATTTAAGCAAAATATTAAACTTTAAATAAGCATTTCCTGAAGTAATTTGAAAAGTTCATTTTACTTTTTACTTTTAACAAAAAACTAATACTTTGAACACTGATAAAAACTGAGACAAAAATGTGTGAAGATAGAGAAATGACACTGTTGGGTTAAAAAGTCAGAATCCAACTTCTGAAAGGAAATGAAAAGATGATTTTAACTAAGCACTTCATTAGTAATTCATAAGATTTTAATTAACACAAACTTCAATTTTCTTATTAAACCTAAGCCAGAAATTTGCACCCAAATTTATCAGATATTTCTCTTCATTTTTGTCTTACTTCATCCTTTAATTGGTCTAGAGAAGGTGTAAGTGTTCAAAGAAAATAGATTATGTTCCAAAGAAAATGTCCTTGTAGTTGAAGGAAAAGAAATCATTTTTTACAAATATAACAGAGCTATTTGGGCAAGCATCACCCCTTCCCATCAAGAAAATTCAACAAATTAAAAGGAGGATTAGCAGATCAAAGGTAATAGCTCTTCCACAGGCTGTATAGAGGACAAAACATTCAGTACCAGTTAGTCAAACAATCCTACACATTTCCACCAACACTCTTATTTAAGTATTTTGATTGAGCCAGTCAGTGGTGGCATCACAAGATAAGACTGGATGCTGTTCTGGGCTCATTGCAGAGGAGGTGAACTAGATGATCTTTGAAGGTCCCTTCCAATCCAAACTAGTCTATGATTCTATGGCCCATAATTCTATGAAATTCTCACAACCAGCTTGAGTCATTCTGGAAAAGCTTAATTTTACTAAAGGAGACCTCTTAGTATCATTATATAGGGCTGACCTTAACACTAAATTGTGCATTCCATAAGGCTCGTAAATAAATTCCCCAGATTCCTCTCAACATGCTGGTAAAAATTCTATAGTCCCTCTTGAAGCATCTGTAAAAGGAGAAACTTTCAAATCATCTATGTCTAAGTATCATTTATCATCAGTGCATCTTTTTTTACACAATTCTGTATAGCACAGAAATCATGTAGTCAAAAATAATTACACTCTTGACTTCACTCTGACAAATATTCTGATGGGATGCTAAGATTTCTAGCAAGTATTTTCTTATCAGAAATTACAAGTGTAGCAAAAAGTATTCAAAATGAGAAGTTTCCTATTAGGTTACAATGTCAGACATCATTACTTTTGCCAGAACATTTCCATCCCATACAAAACTAATTCAGAATTTGCATTAAATGTCTTTCTTTCAGCTTCCAGTTATGTATCAGGCTGCTCTTCAGTTTAAAGAAATTAGAGGACCAAGATATTGTTTCTGAAATCTGAAACTGTCACTTTTCTGGCAGTTTATGATGAATTAGTATAGTAAAATATAATGTAATATAATATATATTTTAGTAAGGTATGTGATTTTTCATCCCTTTTTCTGACATTCTTACAGACCTCAATCTTGCAAAGAGCAGGAAGAGTAGATCCTCAAAGGAGGTCAACTATCTTAAGTTATAAACATGTATATTTAAGCAACATAAAAATGGAAACTTCATCGTGTCTTTGGATATCACAACAAATTAGTTGCTTTATTCCCAATAAAAGCAAATAGGGGAACAGCTTAAAATTTGCAGTTTGTTGAGTATTTACTGTTTTATATAGGACTTGTATACAACTGACAGGGAAGGTAGGAAAAAGAGCACATTATAATGTGTCTCTGTAGCTTAGTGGTTATTGTGATGAGTATACAGGAGTTCAAGGTTGTGCATAGAAAGAATGCTTGATGTCTAAAATGCACAGATAGCTTATGGAGTGTGAACTACAACATGGAAATTCCCCATGCAAGGGCAGTTCTAAGGTTGTGGAGTTTAAGAATCTGGATCACTTTTGTAAACTGCAGGATTTTCCCCCTTCTTTCTTTTCTCATTTTTGGCCTGGAGATTGTAGCTGTCCTATTCAAAATAGACTATTGTATCTCCAGTGGCAATCACCTCTTTGCTGCTGACTGAATTCTTCTCCCAGCGGGTGAGAGCTGCAGTTCCGAGGCTCAAAAAGGCAGCAGAAGAAATAGGATACAGCTTTGTCATGTTATGGTCATGACCAGAGAGCTGTCTCTGAACACTGGAGTTCTCCTGTACCAAGTCAAAATGACCTCCAGAGGTCTTATCCTTCAACCATTTTGTGATCCTTGGAAACACATCCTTTTCTACACTTGGATTTTGAAATAAGCATCTAGGCATACTTCAAAAGCTTATAAGCTTTTGAATCTTCAGTGAATGGAAATGGCAGATCAGGTTCTGCCTCAGATTTTGCTTCTCTATTTGCTGGTTTAGAAAGTTTCTCTGACAGCTCTTCTCCTCACCTTGTAAAAGAAAGTTAGCTACCATTGATTCCTCTACATGGACTAGAACTCAGGTGTTATAACACTGAATATTCATGCTTAGGGTGCCAAATTTCTTCTTCTCACTCTCAAGCATCCACAGTTGCACAATATTAGAAATAGGATAATATTCTCTTTGTACCTTTGGTCTGATATGTTACAGACTCTCTTTGAGTTTTCTCACAACTTGTAATAGCTTATGTCTTTCTGTATACATGAGTTTTAGTTTAGGATGCTTCCAGAACGAGAACTTCTCAGTGTAAGGTAGAAGAAAGATGATGTCTACCCTAAATATTGGAAATTTGGTCTTGTGAATCTTCTAAGTGAAAAAAAAAAAAAAATATTATAGAATTAAAACCTAATTGCTTTCGAACTGAGGTGCCGGGTACATCAGGATTTCTGATGATACATCTTCATTTCGCTTCAGAAATGTCCTATGAGAAATAAAGTAAACTAGGAATAACTTCGTTAATATTAAGCAAACATTATGATTATATTCAGCCCAACTTTGAAATCAAAGGTACTTAATAAAAAAGTTATTTAAAATAAAATGGAGGTAACTGTTGATGTGCCATCTTCTAATTATGCATGATGAAGAAAGAATTAAGCTTCATAACAGCATGGTCTAGCTTACCAATGAGGACAATCTGCTCTGCTGTATACTATTCAAAACCACAGTGTGACCAAGAAGGAATAGTGGCTAATACAACCAATAAGTCCTCTAACCCAGAGTAAAAATACGATGCAGGACAGCACTGGCTTCTGAAATACAAGGAATTTCAAACAGAAGTTGGGTCATTTTACTTCTAATTCTGTAATTCTAATTCTTACTCACTGTGGGTCAGTGATAAGTCAAAATAAATTTTGACTGTTCTGCAGCTTTCCATACAGATGCTCAGAATTTAATACACGTTCTAGTGAAAAATTCTCTATGCATGAAAGCGGCAAAATTAGGGTTGGCATTAATTTCTATCATAAGTCTTCTAGTTCACGGCAGTGTCTTGAGAATGGCAGCTGAAGGAGGTGGCAACACAGTATTCCCTATATCATTTTGTGTTGTTGCCTCTTTCTTATTATAAACTTCCACAGCAGACAAGGGGGAAGGAAGTTAAATAAAAGGTCATCCTTTCCCCAAATACTTTATTCTTTTGAATGGTCAAAATTAAAATCATCCTGTCAACCCAGATCTGATCTGTTTCCAGGTATATATTTCTGAGGTAATTAATAAAGGAGTCCCAACTTACAGAAAAGATGAAAGTTTTAATTGATTTGTTCCTAAACGAAACAAAAAAGGCAGATGCTAACTTGGAGAAATAGAAAGGAGGGAACACCCTTTTTTGCTACTTCTACTCTCATTCTCAAATGAATGAGAGTGCAGTTCTACTCTCATTCTCAAAAGGAACTTTCTTTTGTTTTAGAGTTATCACACCCTAAAAACTGTGATGAAATCATGATAAGCATCACCCAACACGTGCAGCCCTCAAGATGAAACTCAACGCCTACAGTTCGTCTCCCAACCTACCCCACAAGCTAGAATAAATAATTTAATTCATTATAGATATGCTTCACTGCTTATCGTTCAAGCTTATGGGGATCAATTATGCACTGGACTCCCCTAGCATCAGTGTGAAGTACTTTGCTGAAATACACAGGCGTCTTGTCCTTGATAATTTTACAGTTGTTAGTCTTCTGAAATCCTGTTTGTATGTACCAGTAGAGCAAGATGCCTCCATGAAAATCTCCTTATCTTTTCATGCTGCTGCTTCTCTTTCAAACCTGCTGAGGTGAGATTGTATCAACTGATTGACCAGTCTCATACCTTAAATCTTCTGGTCCTTTTTACATTTCACTATTTCCATTTAATAAAGGAAAATGATCTGTTCTCATGGTACAACCTGCTTGGTTTGCTTTAATGACTGCTTGAGACTCAATACTCCTTATTCTGCGCAAAACAAGGATGAAAACTTCATTGTGCATCTCGCCCTATAAATCTTTACTGTGATGTTAGTCTCTGTTACTTGAATTGGGACAAAGCTACATGAGAAACCTCAATTCCCATGAATGAGGATTTGCAGATGAAGGTTCATTGTCATTATCATGATGCTGAGGTGATATTGATTTCCTTCATGAGTCTACTTCAGTTTGCAACTAATGAGGGTTCTGATTAGCCAGTGTATTTCTTACATCCCTGTTCAGTCGATTGTTCCCTACCAATGAAGTATAAAACATTATTCAGGTGGCAAAAATACATTAGGTAATTTGTATTTCATATCCCACTGTGTTAGTTCAGGACAGTCCATTTCAGTCTGCATATTATCTCTTGCTTCTCTGCTGGTGTACTCAACTTATACTACTATAAAAAAAAATGAGAGACATATTGTATATTTACATTTGTAAAATTTCCGTGGAATTATTAGCTTTGTTAAAGCAGTGCACTCCAGTGTCTCACTGAAGTATTAATGTGAGACTGAACAAAACCCAAGTTCTGCTCCTGTCCCTGACAAAGATTCACAAAACAAGCTAGCTTTGATTACACTTTGACAACATTCTTTTCTTTCATTGTTCATTAGCATGGCAAAAGAGGGACACCATTATTAGAATCTAGGAACAATTCATTATTTTCCATTATATTTCAAGCTTTTGCACAATTTCAAGAATTCTGAACTTTTCTGTCCGTTAAGTGATAATTTTTATTCCAAGTACATCAGTCAGGTTTATTAATTCCTTCCCCATCCACACGATAAACTATTTTTCTGCGCTAAGCAAGAAAAATCAGAGAAGTCATTCTATAGAATTGTTTTAATTCCACCCTATCTTTTGAACAAAAGAAATACGAAGTGTTTTGTATAACTAACAATGGCATCTGAACAAAGTTGACTTTTGTTTTATTATTATTTCAGAAAAAAAAGGAAACAAAGAATTTACTTAAATAAAAAAGACATTGTAGCTTGAATTTGCTCTGTAATTGCCGAGATGCATCAGAAGAAGATGGAAAATGCTTTGATCTGATATTTAGAATAGGTGGTGTGACTTGCCACCCACAGAATCTATTAATCTTTCTGCCAGAACCTGGACAAGTAATTCCTTTCTATATTTTAGTTTCCTCATCTGTAAAGCTGAAACCTCACATGTAGCAGGAACATCAAGAAATCAGCTAGTACTTAGGGTGCCATTGCTTTGACATGAAATTGGATTCCTCAGGGTTCCTGTCAATGGATACATGGTGCAACACTCCATCCACCCCAAATTAAGATGCTGCTGGTTTATCTTTATTGGTAGATTTTACTAACAGAAAGAAAATGCTCTCTAAGGAATAAAAAACCATGTCTGCTTCTGAAGAGAACTTAGCAATCTTTTCCTTTTTTATTGTAAAAACTGTGCTATTTAGCCGAGTGTGATTACAGCCTAGACTAGAACTTTCAGTTTATATTAGCAGTAATAATAATAACATATTATACAGAACATACAGGTTTATGTCCATAGTGCCTTCAGGTTATCATTTGTTTCCTCATAATGTCCTTATACCTTGGCACACCACCAGATTTAGAATCAGCACTTCTAGAAAGCAACTGGGATTAAGTGTTAAATTATTTCACAGCCAGGTGAAATGGAGCCAACCTCTTCAGCTTCAAACATAATAAAAGGTCAACACTAACAGGGCTGGAGAGCTCCACTCATGCAATTCTTTATGGCCCTAGATTCTTTGGAGGGGTCGGTGGAAAATGAAATAGGAATTTTTGCATACGTACAATCTTTTCCTGTATAACTTTGGGGAGTTGAAAGAACTGCTCAGTATTTGAGAAGACCTAATTCCATGTGTTCTTTCTGTTTTAATTGCTTTACTTGCATCTTCTGCAGGCAGAGGGTTTGGTACCCTTGTTATTTTAGTTTCAGGGACCAATTTACATATGGGAACCAAATCTCAAACATTTCTTAGGGCTGGGTGGAAAAATATTTCTTGCTGAGAGTTTACCATAAAAACATACATGATTTTAGCATCTACTTTCAAGTAACAGCAGTCTTTGTTTTTTTGTAATACCAGTCCAGAATTTCATACTTTTACCCAAACTGAATTACTTGCCTCGCTTCCTATGATCAGAAATAGCTCTTCAGCCACCGAAGGATGGTCTCAATTGTTAAATAAAAGGGGAATTTCAACTTTTAGACTGGGATTGTCCACACTGCAGAATCAACAGCTTACTTCCCCAGTTCTCAACTTTTCTGGTTGCTCCCCAATCTGCTACAGATCTGGATAACTCTAAGAAAAGAGATGAAATCTGCAGCACTTGGCTCCAAGGTGTGAATCAGTCCTTTCCTCCTTAAACATTCTAAACTTGTAAAGAATAAGTGCTACAGAATATGAGAGAGTCCTAGAGATTTCTTCCAAATCTGAAGTAATGGTGAAACCTAGAGAAAAGAGAGGCTTCTTTGTTAGAAGTCTCTATCATCTGATGGAAGTTTTAATGTTTGAGCTTGAGAATCTGCATTTGTACTATTTTAAATTGATGATATGACCAGATTTGTCACAGTTTTGGAAGTGAAGTGGAAGATATGAATGATGATGACATGTGCATCCCTCTTTTGTTGTTTGGAATCCGTTATCTATTAAATGGCTATTTTTGAAGTTGAAAGAATGCAAGTCATAGAAAACTTTTATCAGGGAAGGATGATTTTGTTGTAGAATGTATATCCAGATATAGAAAACAAGAGGTCTTTTCATATATATGCATGTGTACATATATATGGTAGAACTGAATTTTTTTTAGTAATTGGCTTCAGCTTGAGACTAGATAAGTAGATATGGAATTTTATGTTATGTCAAGAATACCACTATTCACAACAAATCATTTAATGTTGTTATTACATGTAGACTATATGATATGCGTATGGAGTCATTACCCTGCAGCCACTTTGATAAGTTTAACATGATGTCCTAAATCCTCAAGGTCATCCATGATCAAGTTGACCAGCTACTGCTTTTGCAATTCGTGCATACCCAGGCCAACGTGTTGGTTTATTTTGCTGTTTCTTGTCTTTGCTGTTTCTTGTCTTGCTGATCCAGCATTTCCTAATACATTGGACACATAAGCAGTCTGATTTACCATCTCACAGCTCTGCAGTAGAATGTGGTATAAAACTGAAAAGCTTATTTGCAAAGTAAAAGCCAACCCCAAAATTAAATGTTGTTTCAAGTAAGTAAAAATAATCACAAATACCCAATGAATTAATCTAGTGTTTTCAGTTTGACAGCAGGGGAAGGAGTGGAGATGAGGGATTCAAAGGGTTTTATGTCACCACTTCAGAAATTCAAAGTTTTGAAGCACAACACTTGTGTTTGGAAGTTTATCTGGATTTAATTAAAATAATATATAAGTACGCATAGAAAATAAAAAATACAAGAATTTATTTCTGTGCTACTCCTGCTTTTCTGTTACTTGAACTAAAGCTAGTTCTTTGAATAATCCTAATCTGAACTGAATACTGCATTGTGGAATTAGCCAAAGGTCTCACACAGTGTTTTAGAGTGAAATCAGCTCTAGGCTCCCATCCCAGCCTGGGCAGTGACTCAAAACACAGCTGTGGGCAAATTTATTCTCAGCACCACACCAAGACGGGCTCCCACTAAGGAGGGATATTTGCTTGGCTTCAGCTGCCAGGCAAAAGCCCCATCCATCAACCACAGTGGACCACTGATGGGAATGAAATTGCAGGTTCAGTGTGTCTGTATTTTCTTACAAGTAGCACACAGTAACAGAACTATGGAATATTTTTGTCCCATCGTTATGCTTCTGCCAAGCATCTGCTGTGAAAATCAACATAACAATGGGTTTCCAGGGGTCAATTCCATGAAAGCTGCAATCATGCTTTGCCCAAGGCTGCGCAACTTTAGTTTTGTGCTCAGTCTCATTATTTGGGGGAGCAGGACCCGCTTAGCTGTTGAGATCTCATCTAATCTCTGCTTATATTATTCTTGTCTGGTTTGTATTGTTTTCTGTTGATATGTATGTACATACATTTATTTTTTTCTGAGAAAAGACCTTGGGTAAGGATTTCACTACATACCTGCCAGCTTTGTGCTTCCCTTCAGTAACTGTCCTACTGTTTATGACATTTCTGGACTTGACTGCTGTTAAAAATGCCTCCTAAGGAATCTGTCTTGTCTTATTTTTATGAAAAGCTACTAGATCAGTTAAAAAATGCGAGGAAACAGGAATAAGATAGAAAATTAACCTGAATTTATAATTATTCTGATTCCCAGTTTGTATAATTTTACTAAATGTTAATTAAATAAGGGTATTTTGTGTATTTGTTTAGTGCAAAGGAAATGATTCCCTGTAGACTGTGGTTACCCTTTTCTCCCAGTTATAATTACTAAAAAAATGCCTTTTTCAGAACTTTATTTATCTACTTAAATAATAAATTGAAGTTAAGCATGCACCGAAGTAAAACAATCCTTCAGTAAATCTTTGTAAAAGCCACTGCTAGAATAGACTAAAAAGATGCTCTTAAGGCTGCTCTATGTGAGCCTACTGGTATGGGGCCAATAATTATTCATGAGATAGGACACTGCATTGTGAGCAAGCTTTTCTGAAGCTGTTTTTATCTGGAAGTCGCCATCTATCACTCAACAGACACATAAAAGTTAATCTGTATTTGGCAGAAAGCTAAGCAATTAATGGCAGGAGAAAGAAGAAAGAATTGAGTAAGTGAATGACAACCCTTTAATTGAGTAATGGTCCGTCCAGGAAGCTCTTCAACAGTCCTTGTTATTAACAAATGGTCTTGCTGGCCTTGTCCAATGGAAAACATTTTCTCTTCTGGAATTGAGCATATAGAAAGAGGTACAACAACAAGCTATTTACTCAGCAGTGCAGTATGGTTAATTGACTTGGTTTCATACAGTGCCTGATGAAGAGGTTCAGATCCAGTGTCCTTGTGTAGGTGGTGGTGGTCTTCTACCACTGGAAGACTGCAGAGAGAAAATCATAATTAGATGCCTGACCAATTTGTGAGATTTTGGGGTCTTCTGTGGCCTCTATAATCTTCACACTCAAATATACAAATACCAAGTGCATATTCTGGTGCTCAAAACCCAAATACAGGAACGAGGCATTTCAGATTCTGTTCCTAGTCTAACTTTTTATACATTATTTGATCTTCCATAAATCATTCACTGTCTGTATGCCATTTTCTCTGTCTGTAAAATGAGAAATAAGGTATTACAAGCTCCACAAATCTGCTGCTTAAAGCACAGACTTACTTTCATTTGGTGCTACAGAATTTGTGAAATACCAACATACACTCGAGCCATCTTGTGGCACCTTGTCAAGCAGTAATTAATGCTCATAGACATTAGAATTCTTAGTCACACTTTCTGGGGGAGAAGACAGAAGCAGTCTACTATTAGAAGTCTGCTATCAGATGCTACTTCCATATTGAGCATTCCACATAGGTCCCACTGCATTTTCCTGAAATCCCCCATAGTAGGGGTACATTGTACTTAGAAAATCTCAGCCTTAAGGGACAGATGATTCATAAGACTCTTGTGCATTAATTCTCTATGGAAAATTATTTAAAATGGGTGTGGTTTTTTTTTTTCCTCTATCTTTAGTAGTAGCAGAGAGAAGCATGTGAAAATAAAAGATGTACAGCATCTTTAAAACTGTAGGTGGTGGTGAGGCAGAAGAAAACTGAGAATGGTTTTAGCCAGAAGTATTACTGTGAACAGAGGAAACAGAAACTACTTTGGGGAATAGTATTGCTTAGTTTATTCTAATGTTGTTTATCATTAGGATTAAGTTGTTTTTCCTTTTAGGATATAACATATGGCACCTGATTCATAGGGGGAAAACATTTAGGGTTATTCAGTGCTTTGTCAGTGGGCTTCTGCTGATTTGGTATTGGCATTTCTTTTGAACCAAATGATACCTTTGCATTAGTATTTATTGGATTTCTCTCACAGAACTAACAATGAAACAGAAATAACTTTGTCAAGAGAAATTTACAGCACTATATGTCCAAAGCTAATACTTACTGCTTCTTTCTCCTTACAGTTCCCACCATGTCATCTCCAATTCTCACCACATGTGCAGTTAGAGAAAACATTGCTCACACATTTGATATTTTACTATAAATCGCTTTGCCTTATGTCTCATCTCACACTAAATAACAATACAAGGGCTCATAAGTTACATTAATCAAAATAACATTGAAATCTGAGGAGGTAACCATGGCATTTCTCTTTCTTAAACTATGCCTTCTTTTCCTGCTTGCAGATCATGATTGAAATGGAAAATATTTTACCTGTTTGTGGTAAGCAACCATAAATGTGATAGCATAACTGAGAGCAAACAGGACCCATTCTCTCCTTGTTATTTCCGCGTATGTTTCAATATTGGTTAGGATTTATGATGTGTTGTGATTTCTTATTCACAAGGCTGTTTAAGGAGTCACCCATAAGGCCAAAGCTGTGATTTGTACTTGTATGGAGGGTTGTGTTTATGATTCAAATGGCAGTAACTGGAAAATCCCACTTCAACACATGTATTTTACTAGGCCTATAAAAATTAAAAAAGAAAAAAAAGTGGGACGGGACTAATTCTTTTAAGTATGATCCATGGTAGATATGGAACAGCAGATTTTACTCTTGCTGAAATGTCTGTGCTTATACAGAGCAAGGTGATAGTAAAGAAGGTTCATTCAAACTCCACTGAGAACAACTAATCAGCTACTTATCATTTAAAGTACTCTGCCTTCCCTGTGAAAGTGGAAGGGATCCAGCTAAGACTGGGGGAAGCTCTGCTGAGATTTCTTTAATAACTTTATAGTTGAAGGAAGTAACATATGGAGTTAGAGTCTACTGCCAAAGAAAGACAGCAGAAAAGAAGAAAAATTCTGATATCTTGAAGATCTTGCAAAATATAACAAAATACAGCCTTCAAGAACCTATTTTGTGGGGTAGGAAACACACATAGTCCCAGGATCCTGCTTTAGGACAGAAAGAAGGGTTAGCTGAACACTTCATACTCAATTTGACCTTATCTTTTTCCTGGCAACAAGTTTTCAGAGCAGTGGTGACTAGCTGCAGAGATACCATTCAAGGAAATAAATACTCCACTGCACCATTGTTTGGTAGCTGCAACGACTTCACCAAACTGTATCATGCTTCTGGACAAGGATAAAAGAACATACTTTGTTTTACTCCATTATGGTGAGGGAAAGAGTGACTTGGAAACTTCAAAAGGTGCTTCAAAAGGTGCCTCTGGCTTTAGCAGAAAGTTTCAAAGAATTGGCTAATAAAGGTTATTGGGATTCAGACCACATAGTCAGAAAGAAGGATTGAGCTGAAACTGCAACAGTGATCTGGACCATCTCCTTGACCCCAGCAAGGATGACCCATAATCAGGCAGGGATGTATCAGTATGAGTCAGGGGATAATGCAAAGTGAAGTATGATCATCAGATAATTGGGATTAAACATTTGAATTATCTGGGTTATCTATCAGCTAACATAAACTGAATTCAGTAGTGGCTAGACCTGCTGTACAGGGAGCAGCAAGCCATGTAATCTCTACCCCAGTTTTCTTCTCTATAAGGTAGGGATGAAATTATTTTCTTTAGTTTCCTTTTCTAAAAAAAAAAATAATCTTTAAAAGTGTTGTTAAGAAATGCAACAAAACAAATAGTTTACCAATAACTGTAGGCTCACGGAGTTATTATCTATCTAAGGAATTTGATGGGTGAAACTGAAAGAAACACCCTAATAAAAAATAGTCTTATTAATGGGGCTGCTCAAACTGTATTTTCTTGGCAATATAGGTATGCCAGTAAAGGTTAATTAAAATAGCAGGCATTCATGATCAGGTTAAATGGGGTGTATACTAGTCTCATGCACTTGCATGAGAACCTAATAAGCATGTGGCTTGAGGATGGCAACTGAAAGCAGAATATTTTTAGCTCGAATCAGTAGAAATTTCTTCCACAATACAAAGATGAAACTGAAGATTTGCTTTTCTTCCCATCATCTTCATAGGAGGAATGAGGCATAATAACAATATTTTTGGCAAAAAAATACACATATGAAAAGTTAAGAGTATTTCAGGAAAGAGAAATGCACCTATGAAAGATAAAGTGTTAGCAATTTCTTTTCGTTTTCTTCCTAGTTTTTCTTCTGTAGGACATATTACAGATGCATACATATCTACTTCTTTGCATGACGTATGTTCAAAGAGTAGGTGTTTTGCAGGAAAAGGAGAAGAAAGAAAAAAAGGAGAAAGAATAAAGGAAGACTTAAAATAGTTAATGTTGTGCTGCCTTCTGGTCTTCTGTTCAACAATATAAGACTGCATTCACTGTTTGAATCTTACTGAGCATTACAAGAAATTATACAATGATGCATGAGTATATTCATTAAATAATTGTGTGTCAAGCACACCATCTATGGTGTGCACATTCTTTTGGGGTGAAATGAAATCTGCTTTAAAATGTACAGATTTGGGTGTCCAATAGAAGCACTTTTTGATGGCATATATTTCATTTTTGATACTCTACAAGACAGCTGAGCATGACTTCCAGCAGCAGAAGTTAATGATTTCCTTCTCCCTTCGACATCAGTGATAGTTTAGCCATTAATTTTATTATATTAAGACGATCACTTATAGACATTTAGATGTCACTACACAATTTTGGGGGGGAGGTCTACCTCTTTTACTGAACAAGTTCTGGTAAGATTTTTGTCATCTAAGAAGAGCAAAGAAAAGTGCAGAATAAAGACCTAGATAGGTAGACTGGTTTCTATTGAAATGTGAAATGCTAGTCCTTGCCACTCATTAAAAACAGTAGAAAAGCTTTCTGTCTTCGTCCTTGATGCAGAGAATCTAAGAACAGCTCTGGAGTGGGGAAAAAGGTATACTTCTCTTATCAAAAGATTTCACTCTTTGAAGACTGCCTATAATAATGCACTGAGAACACTACATGGCTGTTAAGGATGTGAAATTACGACTTTAAACATCTGCAGTTCAAAACACTGTAACTTTACGAATAAGCACCCAAGTCCATGACTTTTGTTTCAGCCACAGAATCACAGAATGGTTTGGGTTTCAAAGGACCTTATGATCATCTAGTTCCCTAGATGACCTAGTTCCCTAGATGTTGGCATGGGCAGGGATGCCTCGCACTAGACCATGTTGCCCGAGGCTCTGTCCAACCTGGCCTTGAACGCTGCCAGGGATGGAGCATTTATCACTTTATTGGGCAGCCTGTTCCAGTGCCTCACCACACTCACAGTAAAGAACTTCCTCCTTATATCTAACCTTATATCTAACTCTTCCTTATACCTGATCTTATATCTAACATGCTCTTTGTATTCCAACTGTTTTGACAATAAATGAGCAGCAGGTTTCAGATAGATTCAGGTAGTCCTTCTCCACCTGTTGGCATAAGAGAAACATATCTGAATGTTATAAAATGACTTGAAAGGAAATGACTGAGATGAGAAAACTTGGTGGATGATGTTGTTCCCTTAATTTTCCTCTCGTTATTGTAGTTTCCATGAGCTAAATTCTAGTAACTCAAAATACCTGTGAACTTGCCAGGAACGAAATGCAAATGAACTACCATGAAAACCATTGTTTGCTCACATTAAGCTAATGCATTAGAAAGATGTTGTTGTATTTACCATAAAACTTCATTTGCTTTAATTTATAGACTTCTTTACGTCCATAGTTCTGTATCCCTAAGGGCCATAAAGTGAAACATGAACAGAAAATACAAAATTAATAAAATACATCTTAGCTTCATTTGTGTTAAAATCACAGAAGAGGAAATATAGTCAATTTAGATGTTGGTTTGCTTTTATTTATAAAGGTTATTGTTTCAGACTGTTTCAATTATAATCAGAGTGGTTACTAAACTGGAAGCACAGAGAAGGCTCGACAGAGAGATTAGTACCTAGTCCTACCTGGAGGACACTTACTTTAAAACTAGTCCTATAAATAATTCCCCAAGTCTATGTTTTTTGTGGCCTCATTCAATCATTAATTTTTTCAAGTGTATTTCCCTTTAATTTCATGGGTTTTACTGGGTAATTTTTTGTGGCTGGATGAAAGGAATTGAAAATTTCAAGTACCATGGTGTATAAGACCAAACAGTCTTGCTTCTCTGTGAATGGCCTATGGAGCTGTGTCTTCCCTAGGGCAGAGCAGAATATATCAAGCTAGATTGAACTGCTGAAAAAAAGTAGCATTCATTTTTATCAACAAAATTGGTGCAGAATAGGAAAACGAAGAAGGAATATCAGAAAGCACCCAAAACAACACTGATAGTTTTGTGTTATTACTGCAGCACATCTAAAACTTTCTCATTTAAAAACAAAAGATCAGAGAAACAAACAAACTGAAGCTTTTTCATATTGGAATTGCTCTTCCTATAACTCTCTTAAGGACCAAATAAATCTTGTTACAATTTGATTGAATGGCTATAGCACGATGCATTATAATCTGCTCAAAGCTTTCCAGTATATGGTCTATTGCTGCTTGCTGTGTTTCTGTGAAACAATGGTCAGCAAACAAAAATACAGTGCATCTTAATAAATTATTTCTGAAGAAAGCAAATAGCATACTGAGACCTGCACTGCTGCACACTGCAAAATGCTCTGTAATCCAGGCAGAGTTGCATCTTCTCAAATAAAGCTTTTAAAAGGCTGTTGATGATTTCACTTAACAATCCAAACTTTTTGATTTGTATCAGTGATGGTGCAAAAAAGTCTATCATTGTTTAAGACTGGTTGAATGGATTAATTATAGCTCCATTAGTAATGGATGGTACACTCTCATATTACTTATCGATTTTCATCTTTTATACATAAACGTAGGTTACTAAAGCTATGCTTCTGTTTGGTTTATGTTTCCTGGGTTCTTTTTAAATTACTGTAGGTAAACTAAATGCTTCTTCTTGGTCCCCAACTGAAATATGTTTTATTCTTTTAAAAATATTAACCAAGAAGGGAGTGTATTATAGACAGTGCTATTTCATAAGCATAGACAAATTTGATCCGTTATTCAAGGACAAAAATAATGTTATCCCAAAAGCCCATTATACTTCGAGTACAATAAACATGCTATATGTTAACTAACCACTGTTTGAAAGCAGCTTGTGAAATATTAGGGGTTTAATAATTTTACAGATCATTACACATAAAAAAGAGAAGGGAAATCATCCCAGATAATTCAGCTAGACAGTAATAGCACACATAAGTCTGAGAAAAGATGCCTCTTTATCACTGAAGTTCATCTACTTCCCTCAGAATTGCTGGGTGAAGCTGGTGAAAGGAAAAAGAGCCCAGATGTCTCCTATGTTCCATGTACTAAACACACTATGCCTTGCAATGCAACAAACAAAAAGACAAATACAATTATGTCAAGATATTCAAGGAAGGTATGGATTAATGTAATCAATTTGACAAATTTTAATCCTAGTGTCACTGTGCTGGTCTGGAGTATGTATTGGGGGAGGGGAGGTATCACTTAAATGAAGTAGTGTAGATCTGGGAAGAAAAAATCCACTTTTTCCAAGTGTCAGATGTCTTATGTTTATAGATCAACAAGCACAAAGTGGGAGAAATTTCCCATTCAAGTGTACATCAGAAAGTTTGATTAACAGAATGTTTTCCCTTCCTTGCATTATGTTTGGGTTCAATGAATAACAGAATATTTCCATTTGCATTGCTGATTTGAAGGAATTCAGCTCAACCACAAAAGACTACTTTAAGAGCCTTTTTCACAGCAAGAAATCAACTGTTCCATCACTACTTTTTTAAACCTGACTGGTTTAGCATAGCTGTACAGACACTGAAATGTCTAAACTTCACCCAGCAATCTGTTGGGATATATAAACTCACAGTTTTCTCATAAGAAATATGTTACATGCAATTCATGACCTAAAATGACCTGTAGGATTTGCAGGAATGTGTTGTACCATGAGGGGTGCTTGCATCTGAATTAGTTTCGGGTTTTGCAATAGAAAGCATCAGAAACATCTGATTGCACAGTGAGATGTAATGCTGACATTTAGCAATCTCTCTTTAATCAAAGGATTACTCAGCACTTAGGAAAGGCCTGGTGAACCACCTGGAATCTCAGCTGGGTGTACATAGGGGTTTTAAGATAGTGAGGAAAACTTTAGATGATCTTAAATATGCCTAGAACCATGAAAAGCCAAAATCATCCAATCCTGTATTTACATCTGTTCATTTTAATTGAATCTGTTCATGTTAGCTTTTAAAGTTATTTCATATATCATCCCTTATCTCTTATGGATGGCAAATACATAACAGTCCTTTGTGTTATAAAATGCTCATTTCATGCCTCTATTAGCTGTTATTTGCCATAGTCTCCCTTGGCATCTACTTGATTATTACATTGATATCTAAAATAGCTACAATGTGAAGCTGAATGACAGAACTATAAATTTTCATAGTCATGAATTTGTTGTGATTTTGTTAATACTTCATTCATAATGCAAGAAATGAGAGCATAAAAGCAGAGAGAAGGATAAACAAGATATGGAAGTCCCTGCTTTAGAGAATTCTATCAATCACAAAATCTCAGCAGGTATAAACAGTGAAATATATGGAGTCATTATTGTGGGATAATTTAAAAAAAAAAATTATAATCATGGTATTTAATAATGCAATAATGATTATGGAACAGAGCCTTAATATTATCTTTTTCTGAATAGTCCATCCATCAAACCCAATTTGCTCCACTTTAGCAATATGGATTTTGTGTGAGATGATGTCAAAGGCCTTGAAAGAGACTGAGAGAGATTTCAGGTAAACTCCCTGAGACACTTAGAGAGCTGGAAGGCTTAGAGAATCATATGGGTTTATTGAATATGTACCTGAAGTAAGAGTAGTTATAGGCACCTTCAGCCCACAAATCTTCAAAAGCTTTCCTAGCATTAATGATATTATCCTTGCACAGTGCTTAAGGGAGTATATTTTCTAATCTTTATTTTGCAAATAGGGATAACTAAAAGGCAGAATGTGATTTTGCGAAAAGCCAAGTGTCCTCAGCTCCCACTGGTTTCAAAGGGGATGCTTTAAACTAGATGTGTTGGGGGAGGGGGCATCATTCCATCCCAATACACCCAGTCACTTGACAGCACCTACAGTGAGCATTTGGTCCAACATAGAGATATTTCAGCTTCTCCAGCCGCTGAGCCGGCTTCAACTGGAGCTCGTCACAGATGCCTCTATACAAATGCCTCTAGCACGGGGAACAAACAAGAGGAATTAGAGATGTGGGCACGTTTAGGGGGGTATGATATAATAGGCATCACATAAACATGGTGGGATGGCTCCTATGACTGGTGTGTTGGAATGGAAGGTTACAGGCTCTTTAGTAAAGATGGGCCCTGTAGGCGGGGAGGGGGAGCCGCTATTTATGTTAGGGATAGGCTGGAGAGTATGGAACTCTGTCTGGGGAGAGGTGAGCAGTTGACAGAAACTTTGTGCGTCAGGGTTAAAGGGAGAACAGAGATGGGAGATATTATTGTGAGGATCTGTTACAGACCCCCTGACCAAGAGGACTCTGTGGATGAAATAACCTATAGACAGGAACAGCCTCACACTCCAGGCCCTTGTTCTCATGGGGGACTTCAACCACCCTGATATCTGTTGGAGGGATGGTACAGCCCGGCACAAGCAAT
>JANRGW010050410.1:844-19888 GCA_024733675.1 Psilopsiagon aymara | reverse complement strand
GGAGGAAAGAGGACTGAGATCTGCACTGAAAAGGCCAGGGGTGTTTGTTGAAGTGGTCATATCTTAATCACGGTTTGCTATGTTGTGCCAGAACTCATCTCAAGCCATGCTGTGACACTCTCAGCAGTTCTAGCTAAAGCTCTGGTGAGGTCTCAAACTTTATTTTGCTGACTTGCAGGATTCATTATCCTTTTTGCAGGGTTTCTGCTGTCGGTCAGATGAGTATGTTCCCAGAAATGTACGCTGGATACTGAATTTAGAAAAGTGATGGTGCAACTCCAGCCAGATCAGGGTTAGGGCTCATGGAGATGCATACACAAACAGTGCTGAACATGGTGTTGTCTTCTGGCAGTGAGCTTCCGTCAGAGGAAGTGTAGAAGGGTCACTATTATGAAAATTAAGTCTCTGGGCCTCCTTCTTACTGAACGATATTTTGACCACCTGGGGTAAATGAGTCAAGGACGCTGGGAAGGCCTGATAGCCATTCATTATAACCCACTAGACAGCTTCCAGAATTTGCTGTTGATGTCCAAGAAGGGAATTTCCACTTTCATTTGCTAACAGGAAGTGAAAACGGTCTCTTCCTGCCCCGTAAAAAGCCCTTTGATCTTTAAAAGGCAACACATTTGGTGTAAGCACAAATGACTTCTCAGTTGGTGTAGGTCAGTAACCCACAAGCTGCTGCCAGTCAACCCGTTTCTCTTGGGCAGTTGTTTTGGTTAGAGGCTGAGATTAGGGGAGCACATGGGCCAGGAAGTTTCACTCTCTTTGGTGTATCACTTTCCTTCTTTCACACGGGGTGGTGCCTGGTAGTGCCCTGCGCCCTGCATCTCTCCATGCCTCTGCTGTTCATGTCTAGATCAACAGTAATCACCTTACACAGCTGCAGGTAATGATGAGGTTTTGGCCAGACATCAGGTGCTACTGGTCTTTTTCAATCATCACTGTGCTATGCAAATCTCCCAAGGTTTATAAGAGCACTGAAGAAAGTAATTAATAACACATATCAGCAGTCTCATACGAAAAGGAGAACCAGCTATAACCTTTGCCCCAAAATTAAGGGGAAAGTTCTAACCTTTTCTAAGTTGGAAAGCATTCAATAAAATAAATCCTTAAGAACTTTACTCCTTCCCTTCTTAATTCCACTGTCGAGATTTGCTGAATGATAGCCTAATAATTTACTGCTTACCCACGTTTTTTCCTAACACTCAGTAGTGAAGTATTTATGATCTCAAAACTCTCCTCCCCACAAAATCCCTATTAATTTTTACATGAGTAAAAGTTACTAAACCTTTCTCATCATGTCTAACTAGTTGGAAAGAGCAGCAAAGCCTGTAGGGCTGGTCTCTGCAAAAGTAACTCAGCTTGAACAAGTTATTCCCTTGCATGGAATGCAAGGTTCAGTGTTCAGAAAACCGAGTGTGTTTACATGGGTCAGCATTGTCAGTTATAGCCTTAAGTTTCTGGGGCTATGCAGTGTGGGACACAGGCTAAGATTTCGAGGGGAAAGATGAATGCATGATGAATAGGCCTGCTTGTCATGAATGCTATAGAGCATTCAACTTGTTACTTGAACAAGGAGACATTGATTGTGAACCCTGAAGAGATTGCAGTAGTTCATTCAGTTGAATCAAGCCCAGAATATTGTTGCTCCATTAAAAGTATTTTTACTTCAGGAAGCTGTGCTTTGCCAGTGCTCCTACAGAAGCTAGGAAATGTCAAAATTAGGTAAAACCCACTTTTCTTGTCTATGTTGTGCAGCTGACATTTACATTTAATAACTGCTGAACAGATTTATCTCACTTTGCTTGTATAAAGTGTATAGGAAAAGTATTATTTTAAATCCATTTGTTATCAGTAGTTGCCCACCACATGACTTCTCTGAATAACTAATATTTTGCAAATCATATCAGACAAGTTATGAACTGCTGCAAGCCATCTTTCTGTGCACTACTGCTTACCTAAGTGACAAGAAGCTAAGTCTGTTTCCCAACTGATTGACAAACTTTGCATATGTGGGAATGACAAATAGTGAGTAATGAGTAACTGTAGCTTGATTGCTCACAAATGTTAGTCCTGGACACTCTTAGAAGTAGAAATCACAATATTCCTGTATGTGTAAAGAAAAGCAAAAATGGCTGCATGGTGCTATGAGCTTCATATTTTACAAATGTATTTTTAAGTACAGTTGTAGAGATGAAAAAATACCCAGCAGTGAAGGCAACAGCGCGCTCTGTGAGCAAAGCTGTTACAGTCACTGTTCCCCTTCTAGCTTCCTGGATTGCTTCAAGGAACTTTGCAACTTCTCCTTGGGTCAAAAATGTCCCTTAACTTCAGTGGATCCAGGATTCTTTTGTGCCTTCTACATCAATGTTGATGAATAAAATGATGCAAATACCAGTGTTAACCTCACAGGAAGGGAAAATACTTCAAATATTTGATATGCTCTTTCGTATGCCGTGTAAGTACCTATTAGGTAGTTCAACAAACCCTGTTCAGTACAACAAAATAAGAAATCTTCCTTGATTACCTTCAAGTAATTTTGAACAAAAACCACTGAAAGTAGTTCGAGGAGATGTTTTGGCCTCAGTTGTAGCTGAAAACTGCTTTTATTCTACACTGTATGTAAGCTTAGGCTTTCTTCAGTCAATGATAAGGTACTTTTCCTCTCATGTTTATTGAGAGGTAAGAGCATCGTCACAAAAGTCTTTGCGAAGCTGCAGACACAGTGTAAATTTGTATATTATCTTGTTTTGTAACAGTCATCTGTAAATCTAAATTCAGTACTTCACTTCTAGAGGAGTAGAGTTTCAATATCTAGTCTTTAACAACAGAGATCTGTGGTCCCTAAAATTCACATGGCTCGGGAAGCATCTTCTGTGCTCTGCACCATTTTGCGTTTCTGGTGTCGGACTTCTGGAGACCTGGGCTGTGATGAATGTTACTGACAAAAAGTTATTTGCTAGTTTCTATGTGACATCTCCCTGCATGACTTAAAAAAATAAAACCCTCAGGACCATGTGACTAGGAAGAAATCATGCTTGAGGAAGTTTGCACAGCATGGCTTGCATTGCTCCTAAGCATGTTACCTGTACTTGGGGATGCCACAGTTCAATTCTTTGAATGAAGCAAGCAAGCACTGTTCAAGCCAACAGCTATAAATTTGCATTTGTTGACTGGGCACCCGTAGCAGGACAGGTTTGTCTCCTGGACATCTCATTTTCTTTTTCTCCGTCTCTTCCACTTGCCTGCCCTACCTCCTGTGCTCCCTCAGCCTGGTTTATTTGATTTATTGCAAAGTCACTGGGGAAGCTCAAGTTACAGCTTTGAAGTAAGCAGTGACTTCAGGGTCCTTGGCATGCACACACTTCCCCCGTCTAAGCCACATCAGGCGTTGCCCAGTCTCAGAGGCCCTTCTTCTGAGTAAGGGAACAGATTTTTGTAGCTCTTGATATTTACAAATTAACTGTGGGCCATACATCAGGCTTTGGGTTTTTACCTATTTGTGGTTTTGTATCTTCTGGTGCAAGGCATGCATGGCTATATTAGCTTAATCTAAAGTTAAAAAATTATCAATGATAAAATAAAAAAAAACAAAACTAAAAAAAACGCACCAAAAACCAAAACGTAACCCCCCTCCCGAGCTTATTTCTGTGCATCTAGACAAATTTATGTAATTTACTCCCTAAACAATAATAAAAAGAATTATACTATGCAACAGTTAACAAGATCCAACTTTAATCATTTTCCTCCTATATGGACAAGCATATTTGCTTTCCAGTTTGCAAGTGTGACTTTCCATTAACAGTTTTCTAGTTCAGCTTCTATGTGAGTGTCTTATTGCTCTGCTGTCAGAAACTGAAAGAAGTTTAATCTTTGCAAAGCATTTAGGTACATGAATCATCAAAGTGACATTTCAAAAGCTTTGCACAACACTGGAGAGCAAACTGGACATAGAATTACCATCCTAACACATTTTTCATGTGGTGAAGTGTTTGTTTTGGTAAGTATTTTTTTTTTTTCTATTCACATGCATAAGCAAATCTTTCATCAATGATTGTCAAATCTTGATGAACTTACTCATTATAAGTCATACACAAGATTGCTTTGTTGTCACTCCAGGTGCTATATATGGATACTTTTTTCAGCCATATAACTACCTATACATTATATTTACAAATATGAATTCTATCTTTCTCTGAAAAAAAAGGCATTTCAGGTTGATTTTATCTGTTTGCTTCTAGGAAATTGAGATAGGTTCACTGGAACTGAACCTGACACTATTCTCTTGAAACCTCCTCTTGAATGCATGAAAACTTAATCCAGAGTTTTCAACTTCTTATAGCAATCAAGATGGTTTAGATGACAAAATTATCTCTGCTGATGCTCTCCACAAAAGCAGAAGCACAATTAGTACCACTTTGCTCCAGTTTTTTCAGGCATCATGTGATGCATGAAGCAGCTGTGCTGGGTCAGAGTCTGTGTTGAAGAGAGATGGAAACAATGGAAGAACATTAGGTTGCAAGAAACCTACTTTGCTTTTCAAGTATAAATCCTGAACCTTGCTGTAGTTTAGCAACTTTTCTTGAGTAAATTGGAAGCCGTATACTACTGAATTGCCTGCCTGTATGCAGGCCTAGATCTATAAATGTTAAGCTTTTCTCCATTGAAAATATGAAAAATTTGGAAAGTACTTACAAACTTGTGGGCTAAGCTTTGCCAGTTCCCACAAAATCATCAATGATTCCTTGACTATTTGCCTCTTATGGGGTACAAACTCTTTAAGGAATGCCAGAAATAACAATGTCTGGCAAGAGCTCTTGAAGAGCAGAATCTGAAGGATGCTTTCCTGCCATTCAGAGTGCTTGATCTTGATGTAAGATCTTAGAAAATTCAGCAGGCAGCTTGTTTTGAGTCTCAACAACCATGTCTGGCAGGAACAAGCCCACTGTTCGGATTGTATACTGTAAATCTGTGCCTGTAGGATACCTTGCCTGAACTGTGTTTTTTTTAAAATGCCTACCTTTCTAGTTAGTTGAACCACCAGGAAACACTTTGCATTTAGGAAGTTTGCTGCTGAGAACTTGACTTGCTGGAGCAAGCATTTTGCTATGCAATGTATGATGCTTCCTTTAGGTTAACATTAGTTAAGTAACAATAAGCCTGAATGAAAAATTACAGGTGGCTTAGGTTTGGAGAAAAAGAACGGGTTTTTGTGCCTAAAATCCTCTTTTTATTTTATAATAGACATGACAGTGCAGAGACAAATGTGACATTGACATGAGGAGAACTTTTCTGACAGATACCCACTGAGCATCTGGCCACCAGGACAAAATCAACACACATATACCCTCAAGCCCATGGCACTCTGGTGTGCAGAGCTATTGCTTTCAGAGGCAAGAAACTGACACCTCAGGGAATCAGATTCTAAGCCAGTAAAGGTTAATCATGCCTTACTCCTTTAATTATTGAAATACAGCACAGCTGTGTGTCTGCAGGACCCACTCCAAAGTAGTGCAGGAAATTATGAAATGGACCATGTAAGTCCTCTGCGCTGAAGTTTGAATGCCCCTGCTAATTTCAGTGTCTATGAAACCTCTAGCATTTCCTCTGCTTTTTCAGGATCTATGCAGGCACTGGTGAATTATAGATTGAGACTAGCTAGTATGGCAAGCTAGAATGTAATAAAACTAGAATTAATGCACTTGGTTATAAGGGTATAGTGAAGACTGGTTTGACATCTTCTATATGTCTTCACGATAGGCTGAATCCCAGAAAACATATTTTTTCACGAAAGCAAGTTGCTAGTCTCCTGCTAGTGTCCCTTCAGCTCTATGGCTGATATTATGTTGAAAGCCAATAAGGATGATCATGTGGTCCTCTTTGGCCTTTGTAATCTGAATTTCTAAATTGCCTTTTCTAGCAAGTGATTCTGATATCAAACCACTTCTAATTACTTATAACTATCTTCTCAGGTGGAAAATATTTGGTTATGTGTGGACCCATGAAACAAAACTATTCCCTGATGGGTCCAGCCTGATGCTGCAATATCCCTCTCTCAGTGCCTTTCAGGGTTGCTATCGAGGGCAGACAGAAGGAAACATGTGGGCTGTTTTTCCTACAGCTGCCTAGCTTGGATCCCTGTGCCAAAAGGCTTGTAGGACAGAAGCTCTTTTTACTGAGGGAAAGCACGTGGTATTAATGAGATGTGCAGTAATGCATTTTCAATTCCAGTGCTATCCCAGAGGGAAGTGCTTCAAGGATTAATGGAAAGCAAAGCACTAGTTATCTTGTTAAAATTTCATTTACAGTATTTCTTATCTGGAATTATGAATATGAAAGTAATTTATGTTTCTAAGATGTGTGATATTTCATTCTGTGGAGTGGTTGTACTTGTGACATTTGCCTGCTGAGGTAAAAAAAAAGGCTAACAAAGAGAAGAAAACTTCTTGATTTAATGATTTAATGATTGGGACTTCATCCTCAAGTATTAAGGCTGAAAGGCAAGAGAGAGTGTTCCTTTAGTTTAAGGGAAAACACTAGTTAGTTTGTTTGAGATAACCCTGCACTTCTTGAGTACTCCAGAATGGTTCCACAAGTTAAATAGGTCAGCCAGAAGGATAATAAAAGAAGCACAATACTGAGCTGCCTCTCATTTTCCATGTTGTTTTCATGGGCAATCTCATATGCCCCATAATACCAGGTAAGTGAACATCTCAAAGTATGCCCCAAAGCCTTAACAAATCAGCAGAGGACTACTGTCGGCTGAACCTTGCTGCTAGCCTCAGTCTGCAGTTTATCAGAGGAAAGTATACAAGATGATTTTTTTTTGTAATTGAATGTTTTTACTAAGACTTTTCAACTTGGCTCTTTTTGAAGTATGCTACTACTAGATAAGGATTGCAGGACGCTCTAAGTATTCACCAGTTTTCTTTAAACTATCTCCAAAGAAGAAATCAGTCAAAAATCAACATTTTTGCGCACATGGAAACAGTTTTATTCTATGAGAAGACGCAGAGGCCCAAGGGCATTCTCAGTAACAGGAAAATTATTTGCAGTCGGTCAGACAAGCTGTCTGACTCAGGTAATCCAAAGTTCATCGGGTCATTTGGTTGAAACTGAAGTCCGAAATGAGACACTCTGATCAGATGACATGAATTGTAATGACATTGTGTGCGTGGGACTATGTGTTCTTTTGTGTATGTGAGAATCTGAGACTATTTACTGTATGTGTGTTAAGGTGTCTGCAAAGTTTTGGACAGCAGCAAAGCAAACTCAGGAGCAAAGCAGACATTTCATTCATCAATTTACTTTAAGGGAAAAAAAGACAAACCGTTTCAGGAAAGAAGACACAGATGTTCTACATTAAAAACCAAGGGAATTGGAAGAAATGTTCTTTTAGCAGACGGACCAGTATCAAAATACTTAGCAGACTGGTATCCAAATACCTACTGGTAACAAAGTCACCAAATACCTTCCTTGAAAGAGGATGAGAGATGTATTTAGCATTTGCACTAGTGGTCACTAGTGGCTGTCCAAATGTTTTCTCATTAGCAGGGCTGAGATAGGAAAGATTTGTCTTGCCTTTGCTTCATTCTGGGAGTAAAAGGAGGAGAATTTTTCAATTATTTTTATACATACATGTAAACTGCATTTCCCCAGTAGAATCCCACTGGAATCCCAAGCTTTTTGCCAGCACAAGGTACTAGATAATCCCTGTCTAAAGATTTTGCTTCTAAATCAGAATTAAAAGCAAAGGGGGGGAAGGATCTTTGTCCCAGTTGCTGCTCTCTGACTAACTCTCTTGAGCATTCACATATTAGCTGGGGTCTTCACCTACTTTGTGCATGTGCTGAGACAAAGTATAAACCAAGTCTAAATAGCGTATGATTCTGGGTAAAAAACGATTCTGCGAGACTGTTGTAAAGCGATCAGCAGAGCTGGCTTCTTCACCAAAAGTGCATGATACAGCATTCCCCCAGCAGCACCCTGTGCCAAGCCACACACCAGGGCTAATGCCCTTGTAGCAAAGTGCACCCCACTGTGTGGGAAGAGGACAAGACCTTAAGCATCAGTGATGCTGAGCTATTTTTCTCACCTCTGTCCCCTAGTCAGGCAGTCTCCCTGAACCACTGCCTACAAAAAGGTTCAGCAAATCTGTAGTTAAAGCCTACATGTGCTTCTGATTATCTCTTCCTCCTCCTCCACTGCAAACTGTGGTTTGTGTGCAGCTCAGAGGGAGAAGTCAGCGGAAGTAAAAGGCTGTTTTAGGGAGCTGCTGATTTTCTTTACTTGGCCCTGACTGTAACTAATGAACAATCCTTCTAAGTACATAACATGTATGTAACTTCAATGGGCATTTCTCCCTGGACAGGTGGGCAGCAACAGGAGAAAAGAGTATGATGGCAGCAACAGTGGCATCTCTTTAATTATCATCTCCCATCCCTTAGTCCAAGAGCCCTGAAAGTTTAAGCCGCTGCCTGCAGATCACTAGCATGGGCATCATTTTGGACCTCAGCCCAAGAATGCATCCTCTTCTGACCCGGGGAATGAGAATTTTGCTTCATCACAGCATCACGACACACCACTTTCATCATGTCTTCGAAAATTCTATAATCTCTCCCAATTTTGCTTTTTTTTCCTCATGTGTGCTTGTGAGGTCTCCGCTTAACAGTTTGCCAAGACAGCTGGCTGTCCCTAACATGTTTGAAGGAGTCATCACTACCTGCAAAGACCCACAGGACATCTAAATTATAAAATCATAGAGTGGTTTAGATTGCAAGGGGCCCTGAAGATCATCTGGTTCCAATCCCCCTGCCAAGGGCAGGAACACCTTCCATTAGAACAGGTTGCTCAAAGTCTTGTCCAGCCTGGTCTTAGCTACATTTAAGACAGCGGTGGCATGATTGTCATGCACAGATTTTGTTCTGACTCTTCAGGAAGTGGTTTCTTCTCTCCAGGAAGGGAAACAATCAGATTTGAGAATAAGGCAATATTTCCCAAGAAAGCAAGACTGATGGGAAATTATTCTGTTCTTAAAACAAGCATTTTGAGAGCTGGAACAACAGCCAGAGGGCTGATAGTGGTGTGCTTGTATGCCCTGACAAAAAACAAGTTAAAGATCACAAATGCCAAAACACAATTTCCACTCCTCCCCCCCTGCTGCATTGGATCCGTGAGGTTGTGTTCAGGGAAATCAGTAACTGGTCCTCATTTTGCAAGACCAGGGGCCAGGAAACATCCCTCATGAGCAGTCATACCTCAGCAGATGGGGCTGCTTGGAGATAGATGGGCTCCAACTGAACCAGCACACCTCCTTCCAGCTGGATGGAAGCTTTCCCCATGTTGAAAAGCACTTCTTTATTTTATAACAGCATTTTATAATATAACAGTGGTTGGACTCTCAGCCAGCGTGAGATCCTCACCGTATTGTTTGCATGGGTGGGAAGAGACTACCCTGTGGTGTTTAAAGCCTGCATGCAAACAAGACAAAATGCATTGGTCAGAGATCAGCAAACTTTTCTCATAATATGCTGATAGCAATGGTTTTGTCTGATATTTTGGGTGAAATTATACAGAATTATATCTGTAAGGATTTGTAATCCACATCATTAGTTTTCTAAATAGAATCATCCTCCGACACCACAAGCTGACTGGAAACTTCTGATAATTTTCCTTAAGAGAAAACAGCTGTTGAACAAAATAGAGCCCTTTCTGGTTTTGTTTCTAAAACCAAAAATACCCAAAACAACAGGCTGAAGTTTTCATTGTAAAACTGAAATAACCAAATCAAAAATTTACTGGTTTAAGGTTTAACAGGAGTTTGATTTTTCTCTCGTTTGTGAAAGCAGAGTCATTGCACATGATTTTTTAAAAAGTAAGATTTTTTTAAAAGCTTTGTCTCTGTTCAGATTTATACATGTCCTCGTCTTTGTTAATTTTCAGAAAAATATCCATCTGCATGCAGCGTATTCCCAAGTGGTGCTCATGGCCTATCTGTAGGGAAGAGTTGGTGCAAAAAGGGGTGATACAAGAGTGGACAGACCTTCCTCCACCTCTCACCTCTGTGTTTGCAGTCCTAGCATAAAGCACTCAACCCTGCCTTGCTCAAACCTTGCTGAGCGCTGGAGCAGAGCTTCCAGACAGCCTCACAAAGGGCCCGCCGCAGCATGTCCCCATCTGCTGTCAATTACTGCACAAGATGTGCCAGCCTCATGTTGTCAGGGGCCGACACCCTGGTGCTTCTACTGCTCAACAATAATACTTACAGATCTCCAAAGCTGGCGGGCATCCTGCCTCCAAAGGGGCTCAGGGGAATATTTCCTCTTTGAAGATACCATAGGTCCGAAGATGGATCTTTGAGAATGGCACTGGAAGATTTTCTGGTTTCTGATAGAGAGTCATTGCCCAGTAGGAGATCCCAGAGTTCATGGCATTACCAAACCATGTCACAGCATTAGAAGAATAAAGACAGAAGGTGAGTTGGCACATGCACCTGAAATCTACCTGCAGGGTGGCAATGTATTTTAAAGAGCCCACCTATGCCACGTGGCCATAAGGAGTGCTGTCAACCAGGAGCACTGCAAACAGGGATTGCAAACAGGGGTCAAGAGGACACAGCAGCTTTCACGCAGAGCTCATGAGATGGGCCATGCACCCTGTCTGTAGGCCCACAGCTCAGAGAAGTGCTCTAGGTCTCTGCCAGGATGGTGGGCACTCACCTAGGACTTAAAACCAGTTTTTCTACATAGAAAGCCCCTGAGATGTCTGACATTTCCACCAATATAGAACTGGTAAGGAAGGAGACTTCATTACAGATGGGAGGCTGCAACAAGTGCCCATACCCTTCCCTTCAGAAAAGGTAAGTCCCTACAAAAAAAATGCTCAGGTTGATGATCTGTAGCATCAGGAAGCCAAATTGCAGTAAACAGTCAAAAGGCTGTGCAGTATTAGAGAGTCCAAGGCAGAGAGAGGGACGTGGTTTCATAACCATGCTTTTGTGGCACACCACAGAGAATGAGGCACCTTGGACCCTAGTGAACCACAAAACCAGGACTTTTCTTCAGTCTCCTTCCTGCAGCATTAGAACCAAAATCAGACATGAAGCTTCAACGGCTGTGGACACCCATGAGCAAGGTCTGCCAGGGGAAACTGTCCCAGCAGCACACAGTGGATACAGGAAAAAGAAACCAGTGCTTGTAGTGGGTAACTCTTTGTTAAAGGACACTGAGGCACCCATCTGCTGCCTGACAGGGAAGCATGAGAGGCATGCTGCTTCCCAAAACTAAGGTCCAAGGTGTTGTTGAGAGGGTGCCACAACTTGTCCAGATCACAAACTACCATCCTTTGCTACCCTTCCTGTGGACTTGACACTGCAAGCCAGAACCTGGGTAGTCTCAAGAAAGACTACAAAGCCTAATGGGTACAAGCTAAAAACGTTGGTGCCCAACTTATCTCTTCTTCCATTTTACCAGTTCAAAGAAAGAGTGCAGCCAGAGATAAACACGTAATGCAAAACAACTTCTGGCTGGTGCTGTCAAGATGGCTTTGGCTTTTATGGCAATGCGACATCCTCCCATGACTATAGCCTGCTGAGTAAGGATGGGACCTGCCTGTCTAGAAAACGCAAAGGAATCTTTGGCAGCAGGCTGTCCAACTTGATGAGGTGGGTTTTAAATTGAAGGACTTGGGGGCAGGTCCAAAATGGCAACACTTAACGCCATTGCAACCAACTGTGGAATACACCAGGCTAAGCAGAGCAGTGATGTTCCTTAGCTGCCTCACGAAAGTGAGAACCAGAAGAAAAAACACCTCAAGTGTACGTGTACCAATGTACACAGCCTGGGGAACCAACAGGGAAAAATGGAGCTCTGAACCCAATCAAATAGAATAGGAATAACCAAACATGACAGGACAACTCACGACTGGAAGATTGTGGTGGATGGCTATACACTGTTTTGTAAAGACAAAGACAAGGCAGAGAAACAGTAGAGTTGATGAGCCACTTCATATGTGAAGAGAGGACTGAATGCACCGAAGTCAACTACAGCAATTGTTGAAGTCCTATTGAATGCCCCTGGCTCACAATTAGAGGGGTCATCTCCAGGAGGAATCTTACAGTAGGCATCTGCTATATTCAAACCAAGATATTAAGGCCAATGAGGTGATGTTTGGGTCACCAAGGCAACCTTCAGGTCAACAAAACCTGCTTCTTATGAATGACTTTAACTACCCAGATGTTTTTTGGAAGAACAACACAACACTTCACATGTCACCAATCAAGTTCCTGGAATACATAGATAACTGCTTTCACATACGAATGTTAGATGTGCCATAGAGGACTGCTTCCTCATTCAAATGTTAGATGTGCCAAACATGAGCTGGAATTTCTACTCACAAACCAAGACAACTTTTGTAAGATCTTGGTTAATGAATACCTTGGCTGCAGTGATCACAGTATTGTGGAGCTTGGGATTCTGCTGTGCACTCTGAAGGTTAGCCCTGGGACAGAGGTTATGGTTTCTAGAAGACCAAACTTCAGTTTGCTCAGATCTGATGGCAGGGGGAGGGCGAGTCTGTAGGACATTGCTGTGGAGGATAAAACAGCTGGTGAGTGCTGGGAGTTTTCCAAGAGTGCTCTCCTGGAAGAACAAAACCAGTTCATCCCCTTTTAGGATAGGGGAAGTAGGCAGAACAAAGGACCTGCTTGGCTTAACTGTGAGTTTCTGAGTCTGCTCAAAACCAAAACAAAAGCATAACTGAGATGGAAAATTGGACAAATAACTGTTGAGGAATGCAAAGCCATTGTCAGTGTGTGTAGAGATGCAGTTGAAAAAGCAGAAGGTGATCACCTACTCAGTGATCAGATGGGCACCCTACTGAATGCTTGGCAAGCCACACCTGGAATAACTGCGTCCAGTTTTGGTTCCCACTATAAAAAAAAGATGTGGACAGTCTGGAGAGGGTTAGGAAAAGGGCCACAAAGATGATCAAAGGAGTGGGAAGCCTGCCACAAGAGGAAAGGCTGAGAGAACTGGTTTTGCTTAGCCTGGAGAAGAGAAGACTCAGGGGAGACCTTAGCACCATGTTCCAGAATTTGAAGGGTGACTACAAAAGAAATGGAGACTCCCTTTTTACAAGGTATCACAAGGAAAAGATGAGGAGTGGTGGACACAGGTTACTCCTGGGGAGATTCCAGTTGGACTTAAAAAGAAAGTTTTTCACCGTGAGAACAATCAGCCACTGGAATAATCTTCACAGGGAAGTGGTGGATTCCCCACATTTGACACTTTCAAGATAGAGCTGGACCTGGTGCTGGCTGCTGGGACATCTTGTCTAGACTGCTTTTGCCAAGAAAGGTTGGATCAGATGATCCTTGAGTGTAATCCTTGGTGTGCAAGCCATTTACCATCACTGGGGCTGGAATAAGAGGACCTTTGAAGGTCCTTTCCAAACCAAACTAGTCTATGGCTCTGTGATTGATCACCTGGAGTTATTTGGCAGCAAGGAATGCAAAGAAGAAGAAAATGAGTATTTCCAGCTTCAGAAAAATTATCTCTAATTACTTGTTTTGAGCCAACTGATCAAGGATAGGAAATATTAATATGGGTGAAAAAGTCTAAGAGAATTGCTTAAACAGTTACATTTACTTGATGGGGATGGGCAGTCATTCAGAATCTGTGAAAAATGTGTAGTGGTGGCTGATTCTGTTATCAGTTGAATGAGAACCTGGAGCATGACTGATAATGTGCTCAACCTTTCTTACTTAAAACACAGTCCATCTTGTTTGGGACACTGACCTGCCTGTGCCTCTTAGTCCTGCTTTTTATAGTTGACGAATTGCAAACAATGTCTGGCTTTGCATAAAGCGACTGGAAATTGCGTGGAGCCAGATTCAAGCAGATTACATCGACTTCGCTCCTTGAATTCCTGGCTCCCCACAGTGACCACGGTTGTGCTTGTCAGCAGCACAATTCTGAGGTTCTCCCTAACTTTGCAGAACTGAGAGAAAATTAGTACTGGAGAGGTCAGGTTACAACAACAAATGAACATTCAAATTTTGTTCAAAAGAATAAGCCAGACCATTAAGAAATACAGGCTGTTGTATGTAGTCTGAGGATTACATCAGTAGTCAGTGCTGCATCTCATCTGTTGAAAACTGCTTTCATTTACATTTCTGCTAGAATTTCCTGGTTTCAGCAATAGGTGCTATAGTTTTGGCAGTGTTACTGTTGGCAGAGATTTCACAAATTTAAATACAGAAGCCTCTTGTCATCCTAATTATTAGAGTTGCCACAGTCTAGCTGGTTATAGATAACAAAGCAAGATGGGGACATCTCACATGTAAATTTTCAATGGCCATTGAGTCCTGAGATCTTGGAAGAATTTACCTCTTTCTACTGTATCTGCAGAGAACTTCCAAATAAGAGCAGTTTCAAAACCTTAAGCACTGTAAGGAAAGCCCAGTTGGCAAAGAAACACACTGTGTGGCATGATCTCCAGCAACTCATGCTGACCTAATTTTTAATACTTGTATTTCCAGTCATGTCCAACTTGTCTGAAGTTTAACTGCTGCTATCAGGTGCAGAATCTACATTCTGAGGCAACATGATGTAAGTACCTCATAAGCACTGCAGCTAATCTCCAGTAGCCTTCCTTTCAGGTGATTCCTTTTTTGTACATTTTGACTTTTTGCCTAAATCCTGTCAAAACCACTGTACAGCGTACAGCTTATGCTGTGTGAAATACTAACATCTACATGGAAGACAGGTATTTTGCATGACTTGTCTGCAGGGAAGCCCAAATCTCAGCATAACCTTGTCAGACACACAAGAATTCACATGACAAAGAACCTATGATAAATGAGACATATTTCTGTGCATGTGGCTCAGAACATTTGTTCACCAATAACTCCCCTCTGTCTGAGGGGTGTGGGAAAGAGGGCTAACTGGATTGCTGCTTTTTCCATTTAAGAGGGTACTTAGTAGTGCTTTTTTGCTTCTACATGCTGCCTCTCTTCATCAGACCTGCAGGAATGGAGAAGTAATATTTAATTAAGCTGAGGATGGATGACAGGCTTTAAAGTCATCTAACTGTTCCCATCATGCACAGAGGGAAAGTATGCGATTGCATGCACTCAAACAAGCAATCAAACAGATGAGTTACCAGTTGCTGATAATGCCTTTTATTTGTGCCAGGGTTGGCACATTGGAAGATGGAACTTGGGGTTACCTCTGCCAGTGAGGCCAGTACACTGTGGAAACAGTATTGTTCCTGACCCATTTTAATGGGTATCAAGCATACATCAGGAACATTTCTTCTGATATTTAATAGTACAACATTTAGCTCTTGGCATCCATTATTCGTGCCTGACAATGTGGTTTTAAGCAGCAGTAAGAGCTGAGGACACAGTATAACAAAAGCTCCTCAAGCATTCAGATTTTAAAACAAATTCGCTTTGACTGTCTCCAGCTCCCCATTGTACTAGTAAATATTTTAAGCCCAGATCTGGCAAAGGACTCGGGGACAAGACTAAAGCAAAGAGTGTGCTTACTTCCTAGTATCCTCAGTCTTTTTAAACTTAACATGTTTACCATAAAGTATAGGCACGAACTGTCCATGAATGAGGGGCTTAGAACTTGCTGCGAAGCCCTGTGAGTTAACAGAAAGAGTTACACTGACATCCTTGGTTTAAAACCAGACTTAAGGAGAGAGCCTTGCTACTTCATTGTGGAAGTTCGCCAGGAGACTTCAAACTGCATAACAAGCAAATTGCAAGTGTCAAACAAATATTTTAGTATGAATGATTTGCCTGGGTCTAATCAGGGGTATGTTTCAATGAGCATGGTGGACCAAATCCTCATCTGTTTTTTATCAGACAGACTGCATGAACTTGAGAGGAGCTATTCATAACCAGTATAGATGAAGAACTAGTCTATTATGTGTAATATTTCTGCTAGAATTAATTATATTCTTGAGCCTCCTTAGCCGAGTAATCAATGGAAAATTGTCTTTTTGTATGCAAATATGGACAGCTATGCTTAATCTTTCCCCAGTGAACAGCCCAGAATGCTAGAACAACCAAGACCTCTGAGGTTCTCTGGGGAACATGGGATTGGGGTGGGGGTAAGCCTTTACAAAGTACATGTCTTCTTGACTTTGTTGTACTCACAGTCCTCAAGAGGTGGATTGAGAATAGAGCCCAATATTTCTTGAGATCTAGTCATTATATTGCTCTAATCAATAGATTATTTTCCTATAGAGACAATCCACTAGAGTGCAGGCTTTATCCATGACTTGAAGTAAAGAAATAATCAGGACCTATTCCTGCTCCTCTGTTGCATGTGGAGCAACCGAAATTTATGGAATGATCCTACCTCCACAGAAGAGAGGAGAGGACAAAGGCACAATGCAGTTCTAGTTTCAGAAAGATGCTGCTGCTGGTAGCTTGTGAGGCCGTACACATGGCTGCTTGCCTAAGAATCAGACGTGGTACCAGTCCACAGTTCAGCATCCTTCTCCCATGTGTTCTCTCTGATGCAAGCATTTTGTATGTGCAGTGAGGCGCAGTTTTTGCTAAGGAATCATTTCTGAGTCCAGCTCATTCATAATTCCCCTGCTCTTGTCACCCTTGACACAGCTTACATGGGAGAGGCTGTGAGCTATAGGTGTTGAATGTTTGGATCACTATTAAGGCTTATAAATATTTATTTTTCTCTTTGAGAAATGCTGTTGTGCCAAGACTATTTGTTTTATGAAGGCATTTCCAATTCAAGAAAACATTCCTTTTTTGCATTTTAGAAAAAGACAATGTAACCTTTCATTTCTCTAAGCTTTTCAAAATAAGAAGAAAAAATCTGCTTTTCATCTTTGGTCATATTTTCCTTCCGCTTTTCTAATACACCCTTCTCAGAAACTGAGGAAAGAGCATTGAAAACCAAGGAGAGGGACAGAGGTTAATAGAGAAAACTTCTCCACCCCTCTTTTTACTTTCCACTCCCCTATGTTTTCTTCTGTAAAAGTGGCACTGCATCCTACATGTTTTTAATTTGTATCGACTTCAAAATGTGAGCTCTCTTCTGCTTGTCCAGACTTGTGGGAGCAGGCAGTGCAGCTGTGTAGCCCCTGCCAACTCCTTCCTCCCCCTGGACCAGGGACATGGGAGTGCCAACACCCCTGGTGCCCCATGTACCTCCCAGGTACATGAGGATGCTGCTTCCCCAAACTGGTCCTCAGCCAAAGCTCATTTGCTGCCCTATTCTTACTCTTCCTCATCCAGGCAGTGGAAGGCTCCTGAACTAAGCACATCAGGTTTTATGTAATCCTATGAGGCACGTATATAGGGTAGTTTGCTTCTGTGCCTACTGTCACTGAAAGGATAAATGGTTTTGGAATCGCAGGTATGTCAGGCTCTTGTGTCTGGCAGTTAGTAACCCCAGAAAGAATATAATGTGCAAATAATTTTGTTAATATAATGTTGTCCTGAGCAAAACACCATGTCTCAACTACAATAGTTTCCTGCAACACTGAAGTTCAAGGTGACCAGATTTAACAGAAGTTCCTAAACTCATGGGATTGAAATCTCATTTTTCATTTGACAGTGAACTAAGTACAAATGTGGGTGAAGTACATAAACAGAGCACAGTGACATGGTAAAATTACCTCTCTGCTTAGGAAAGCAAAGGTTAAGAGACTATCATTATGGACAGCTATCATTGGGAAGTGAGCAGTTGCATGGTACTTAGTTACCAGGTTGGATTAAGCCTGGTATTACAAAGTAATTACCTTGGATGGTGTGGCTTAATCCAACCTGGTAACTAAGTACCATGCAACTGCTCACTTCCCAACCAATATTTGGTGTGATTGGAAGGAGAATTGGAAAAAGGTAGAACCCAGGAGCTAAGAACAGTTAAATAATTGAAATAAAATTAAAAAAGTTATAATAATATAATACTAATATTTGTAATGAAGAGGGGGAAAACAAAAAGAGAGGGAGAAATAAAACTAAAAAGACAAGCGACAAACAATTGCTCACCACTCACTGACCAATGCCCACTCCCCGCGCAGTGATCAGCCCCTTCTGCCTAAATCCCCCCCAGTTTATATACAAAGCATGATGTGCTGTAGTATGGAGTACCCCTTTGGCTAGTGCGGGTCTGGTCTCCTGTTTCTGCTCCCTCCAGACTTCTTGTGCCCCTCCTCACTGACAGAGCATGAGAGACTGAAAAGTCTTTGATCAGGGTAAGTGCTATGAACACCAACTAGACCATCGGTGTGTTATCAGCATTTTTCTCAGACTAAAGTCAAAATACATCACTGCACTAGGAAGGAGAAGTAACAACATGAAATCCTACTCTCAAACACACCCGTTTGTGGCATTTTTTTCCTCCTTTATTTCCATGTACAGAATGCACACATGTATTAAGCTGCAATTAATTTCTTGGATTTTCCATACTTTCTTTTATTTCTTTACATTCAACGCGCTTGTAGACCTCCCATTACCTGCAAGTGTCCTGGGAGCTCTGGATTCAAGAAGCCATTTTGGTGAGGAAGGAGTTTATTTTTAAAAGAGAAACATGCATTTGAAGATACAGGATTAATAAATTACTTGCATCTAGCTTGTTTGTATCGTTCATTTCTCAATTGTTTTGCTTCTGCAACATTTTAGTGGTTGTAGATAGTACCTCTTACACATCAGACCCATGTGAGTTTGAATCTAGGTGGATCGTAGCCCTGAGACATGGAGCAGGCTGATCTATGGGTGTGGAGCCAGCAGCCAGATGTGAAGTGCTACCATTTATCAGTCACGTCATGGAAACCCCATTAAGAAGCATGAGTGCACATATGTTGTGTTAGGAACCATTCTTAGAGTCCTTTGTTACTTTCACACCTTGATTCTTTGAAATGATCAAGGTGGCATTCGCATTTTGTAAAGTGTGATCTCTGTTTGGTGGTGCCACTACTCATTTCAGTCATAGAATCATAGAATCATAGAATAGTTAGGGTTGGAAAGGACCTTAAGATCATCTAGTTCCAACACCCCTG
>JANRGW010050408.1:0-13619 GCA_024733675.1 Psilopsiagon aymara | reverse complement strand
GGTGTTATCAGCGCTGTTCTCAGGCCACAAGTTAAAAACACAGTGCTGCACCAGCTACCAAGAAGGAGAAAAATGACTGCTACTGCTGAACCCGTGACACTTTTAGTTTAGGGCTTTGACTTATTAGCACAGGAGGCTCAGCTTGGGATAACCAGTATTATCCCCATGCCTCACAAATTTTGCACCCTGTCTCACGCTCACAGTCCCATAATTCAGTGGTGTTTTGTGTTAAAGGATTATATTGCAATCAGCTGTGCCTCAGGAATCTTGTATGATAATAATTGAGATGTCTGTGGAGCACGGGCTGGCTTGGTCGCTGATCCCCAGCTATGCTCTTCTCTCTTGTCACGCAGAGTCTTGAGACTCTGTTTGTTTTAACAGGAATAACCCTGGAAATGGCAAGCATAATTCCCTCCACATTAAGATGAGACTTCTCTGTGATCATTTATGGGGTATACATTTTTGTCCTAACCCAGCGCAGTGGTGATAGGTTCTGAAGGAAGAAACAATCTGATTTTGTACTTTTAAGTGCTGCAGCTTCTCCTGTTCCCCTTCAGGGCTCTATTCTGTATCCCAGAAAAGAGTTCCTGTTCCCCTTGAAGCCTGGTAGCTATGACTGGGGGTTGTACCTTCCTAGGGCTTGTACCTCTCCTGAGGCCCTCTGACTCCACTGTGATCAAAATCGCTGGAGGGCTGATAATCCTGCCCAGCTTTTGGACAGCCCTTTTCACCAATTAATATGCAATCACACAGCATCGTAGAATGATTTGGGCTGGAAGGGACCTTAAAGCTCATCCAGTTCCACCCCCCTGGTAGGGGCAGGGACACCTTCCACCAGACCAGGTTGCTCCAAGCCCCATCCAACGTGGCTATGAGCGTGCCCAGGGATTGGACAACCGCAGCTTCACAGCAATCGGAATTGTTAGAGCATGAAGTAATCAAATGGGTGTAAAAGATACCAGTGTATTCGTCTATGTTAAAGGAAACTGTAGCACTCTTCTTTGTCCTGATGATGAGCAACTTTCATTGTCATGTTGCTTGAAAATGGTTAACTGTGTTACAAGTTATTTATTTGGTTCCATGGAAAAGAAATGAAATTTTTTATTTTCTTGGAAATGAGGTTATCTTAATTATAATTACTGATTGAAATACTAAAGAGTGACATTTCCAAGCTTTAGTAAGATAGTTCAGTCATGTGAATGCAGCTGTGAAGAAATGAAAACAATTCACAACAAATTCACACGGAGTTGAACTTCAGAAAGCAGTGAAGACAGGACCCCTATGAGGTTTCTAAGTTTTCTAACCACAGTTACCCTGCAAAGACACTTTTTCAAAAGTGGAGCTGGGAAATTTGTTATGTACTGACATTTCAGTTACTGCATTTAGAAAGAAATATCTAGAATATTTCAGAACTCCTGTTTGTCTGTGGGGATGAGGGGGTCCTCTAAGTTATAGAAAGAAAATACATAGCAGGATAAAAGGTATTTTTTGCCCCAGTTAATATGTAATCTGGGTATGTTCCCATTTAAAGATAAAATCAAGTATTCCTGGACATTTCTTGGTGTTATTTAGTAGCCCTTTAAAGTAAACACCATACTGAATACTGTTCCTTTCAGCTTTGAAAAACCTTTTATAGCTGGTAATCATGCATTATTGGGGCTTGAATTTCTACTGGAGGACACCTCTTATCCTACAAGGTTGCTTGATGATGAGCTGGCTATGACCACATCAGTGAGCTGCCTTTTGGGAATGACTGATGTTATCCTGTCATGCTGTGCAGGTTCCTTAGTGGCAGCCATTCTAGCCACTGATGATGACTCTGGCATCAATGGGGAGATCACATACACTGTAAATGAAGATGATGAAGAGGGTATCTTCTTCCTGAACCCCGTTACTGGAGTCTTCAACCTGACCCGTGCGCTGGACTATGAAGCACAGCAGTATTACATCCTTACTGTCCGTGCAGAAGATGGGGGAGGCCAATTTGCTACCATCAGAGTGTACTTCAATATACTGGACATCAATGATAACCCACCAGTGTTCAGCATGACATCATACAGCACATCTTTGATGGAGAATCTGTCTCCAGGATCTGCTATTCTCAACTTTAGTGTCACTGATGCAGATGATGGTAGGTCTTTCCTCATATTTTGTATCACTTATGATAAATACATATTTCACCTTAGCACCTTATTAGAAGACCTAGTAGTAAAGGCAAATTAAGGCTATTCTTAGGATGCTATCATACACTTAAATCCAGTGCATGCTGTGTAAATAGAAGTTTTCTCGCATTTTGCGTTAGGCTTGTGTGGGTGGTTTCTTATATTTATTTGTGGTAAATTAAACATACATTCAAATACTGCTTTTAACTGCTGTTGCAAAAATGAGTTTCAAAGCTGTATTTTACCTAGAGCATATTACAGCAGTTGAACACCATGATTTCTCTCCTGGTGCTTTGGCTACACACATTTAAAGTAGACCTAAGTGTTCATACAGCTTCATCTGGGATTTTAGTGATAGGACAAGGGATAATGGGTTCAGACTTAAATAAAGACTAAAATAAAAGACATCATTTTCCATCACCTTAAATGTGTTGTAACATTTAAGTGTATCATAAAGAGAATTGTGATCTATAGGGTAGATAGTGGAGGTTAAAAAGCTGATTAAAAGAAAACATGGGAAAAATTTCTCATTAATGTGAGCTTTGATCTTGGGATTATTTATGACATCCAGAAGCTGTTAATGTGCTGAGTGTAAAAGATACAATTTTTATCACTTGCTTAACCATTTTGCCATACAGTTTTTGTCCAGGCAAGAATAATTATAAAATATGGCCATAAAATACATAAAAATCATTCCATAGGGTACTGACATTAGTCAGTGTGACCTAACACAAACTTATTCATACCACTCAGAGTGACTTTACAGGTAATTTTTGTGACATGTTAAGCAACCTAGTCTCCTCTCAACTTGACACTGTCTCGGCAAGGCCCATAGAAATATCTTGGACTGAAGTGTGCTTCAAGCACAAAGCACCTACGTGCTTTGAGGAATCACAGTTCATGCACATTAAATGACTGAGCTAGTAAAAATTATTCAGTAAAGCAGTTTTGCCTCAGGAAATGTTTAGTTATTGAACTCAAACATTTTTGTGGGGACATAAATTTTGTGCTGATGGATAGAACTTTCCATGGTAAAAATTGTGCAGCTGGTTTTGAGATCAAACTAAGAAAGTGAGTGAGAAGAGATTCCATCAGATAAGCCAATAAGTCAGAAATTATAGCTTGCTGGTACTGGCTATTCTTGCATGGATCTCTTTCACCAGTCTTGTTAAAGCTTTAATTTTACATAACCTACCTATAAGTTGGAGGAGGAACTTGTGCTTATATCATGCATATCCAGGGAAGGGATTGTTCCTGCAGACCTATAGCTAAATGGGTTTGTGTCCATTGTATCTCCTTTTTTTATTTCTTATTTTCCTGTTAGCAGTACATTTGGTTTAAATCTTCTTGGAAGTTAATTTCACTTAACCATTACAGGTCTGTTTTCCTTTTCTCTTGCACCTCATACATTAATTTTCATCTATGCACAGTGGATGTGAACTATATCGTAGCACTGACATATCAGTTTACATTCTTCATGAGCTCAGTTATCAATGAAGTAAATGAGTATTTGAGGAGTGATGCAATGAAAAGTCAGATAAGTCAGATATCTTGCCTTCTATATTTTCTGGCATACTTACTTTTCTAATCGGCTGGATTTAAAATTAATAGGGCAGAAATTGCATTCCGAAGAGTGTGCCGGGTTGAGTTCCCCCATAAGACTAACTTTAGGAAATGCTATGATCTAGTGGTGTTTCTGTTTCAAGCCCAAGCTTGTTATCCTCTGTCGTCTTATGTTTATCTGGAGTATAGAAATAGATAGTACTGTACTCTTCTGCAGGTGGCTCACAGATGATGCACTCAATGCACACAAATATAATTTTGTTGATTATTCATGTTATATGATTATATATATAGTCTGAAGGAGCTCTGAAAAGACATTGTTTTATAGTGAGGTATGCCTGTTGTTTTAGGATAAACACTGATAAAATACAAAACCATAGTGATAGTGAAACTGCTCCCATTTTCATTTTTTTATTCAACAAACCCCTTAGGAAACTAGCTACCTGGCTCACCTTGGACAGTTTCATATGCAGATGCATAGTAATTACAAGCAATAGCTCCTGTTTGTTTACAGGGTAATAAAGAAGTTAGTTTCCTTAAACACATTCATTTTGAGATTCAGATTTTATTTTTTTTCCACATTGAATTAATAGGAAAAATCTTAGGGCAAAGTACAAGCTTGTCTATTTGATAAAAAATATAGTAAGATATTCCTCCAGGCAAAACTGGTGGGATTTCCCAGTTAGACTTTACAGGTATTTACAGAATGGGGAAGGTGTTGGATGTTTTGTTTCATTAGTAAATAAATAAAAACAGAAACAAGACCTTTAAAAGAGCATCATAATCAAATTACTTACTCCATGTCTGACCTCTCACTCTGAGTTTTAGCAAATTAACCCTCAGATTAAATAAAATCAAAGCTCAGCAAAGAGAATGCCCCTACATTCTCTCTAAGAAGAGACCAGCTACAAACCTGGGGAGAGAGGATTGATGAGCCACACTACTTGTTTAAAAAGAACACTTTCTTAAGTGGCAGTCCTGGCTCCAATGATACTTAGGCAACTCTCCTTCTGCTTCACAGTTAAACCTGTATAAACATTAGCAGCATCGAAACTTATGAGAATACAAGGAACGAAAAGGTATAGGGAGGTGAGATAAAGAGCAAGCAGTAAATTTTATAGGAGGAAACACCACCATAGAAAATTCTGGGGGAGGAGGAGAGTAGTATTTTAAAGTAATTTTCTTCATTAGGACCTAATTCCTACCCATCTCCAAAGTCAATTGACAAAAATCTTGAATTGCCAGAAAGTGCTTTACTGAAGTCAGAAGACTTCCATCCATGGAATTAGTCATTTGAAAATATAGCTGACCAAAACCAGACTGGCATTAAATTTTCACGCTGTTTCACTTGATCAAAGTAATGTAGAAACACTAATATCTGTCATATAAATGTATTAATTTCTTTAATTGCGTTGAAATGTTTTGTCTTTCATGTTTGGTTCTATTTGTTTTATAATTAAGTTCCTACAAGAGAAGAAAAGAGAGGGAAAGATGCCAATTAGGGTAGCTGCTGGGGGAAAGGTAATTAAAACTAGTGCTCTTAAGTCTGAGCATAATCAACAGCGGAGATTAATAAATCTAATGCAGGAATAATTTTGTTATCAAAGAAATTCAGTTGGAGGGGAAAGAGCTTTTGAGCAAAATGACAAAATGCACAGCAAAGTAATCATCTGCTTGTGCAGACAGCTTAGGCTCTTTACTTGAAAAAGCACGTCTGAGGGGTTAATTAGTAGTGAACAGTCTGCTAATCTACTAATCCTAAATCGTACTCTTTATGATCCAAAACAAGAAACCAACATTTTCAACATTAATTATAATAGGAATAAGATAGATTTTTTTTACATAGATACAGATATTTAGATATATATATATATGTATATGAGAGAAGACTCATTCCAATTGGGTATTCCCGAAAATGAGCTGTTTAGAGTGAACTCTGGAGTGAAAGTGGGAATGTACATTTGTTTCCTGTATGGCATATTTAAGGTAATTTTGCAGCCTTGTCAAGATTCAGGATGCATTTCCCTTACCAGAATTATAAATCTCTCCCTTGACCATAATTGCTAGTTATGTTTCGATCACAAGATGAGAGCTGTTTATCTGATATTTTGGAATACTATGCCATATATGGGAAGCATAGCTCTCCCCATTAGTCACACTTGGCTTGCTCTAACTAGGACTGGGAGTTTCTGGTTGTGGCTTTTTTTAATTGGGTGGAAGAATTCATGAAATAGTTACATGAAAAATAATGTTGCTTAGATGAACTGGGAAGAAGAGAGGAAAACAGCTGTTCAGTGAGCAGCAGAACCATCAAGTATTGGTTTCCCAAGGAAAACCCTTTAAAACCTTTATCCCTAGCCATTGTAGACAAGGAAAAATCATGCTAGTTGCCACCATGCATTTCCTGCTGAATGAAATGCAGAGACAAGCTCAGCCTGCTGGCTCCCTCTGTGGCTGCTCCAATTAACATCCTTACCTCTTTCTTCAACTCTTGTTAGAAAATAATTATTTCAAAGGCTTCTGCTCCACTCTGAAACTTGGCAGAAATTAGCTGATGGATTCAGAAATGGTCATAAGGAGACTGAACAGGCAGCACACTTGTACAGTCCTCATCTCCATAGGAAATGAGGCCAGAAACACATATATCTGGGGCAGTGGGATGAAGTCATGTTCTCTGCCTTTCTTCTCCCCCCACACCAGGCTCCAACTCACAGCTGTCATTCAGCATCGCCTCCGGGGACAGTGCCGGGCAGTTTAGCATTGACAACAGTGGGGTGCTGAGCATCAGACATCCTTTGGACCGGGAAAGCCAGTCTTTCTACAGCCTGGTTGTGCAAGTCCATGACATGGCACCTCTCCCGGCCTCCAGGTACACAAGCACAGCCCAAGTTTCCATTATTCTGCTGGATGTGAATGACAGCCCCCCGAGCTTTATCTCCCCGAAGCTGACCTATGTCCCAGAAAACACGCCAATAGACACAGTTGTGTTTAAAGCACAGGCGACCGATCCCGACAGTGGCCCAAACAGCTACATCGAATACAGTCTGCTCCGGCCTCTTGGAAACAAATTCAGCGTTGGCACTATTGATGGTGAAGTGAGGCTTACGGGGGAGCTCGACAGAGAAGCTGTGTCCAACTACACCCTAACTGTGATAGCCACAGACAAGGGCCAGCCATCTCTTTCTTCATCAACAGATGTGGTGGTTATAGTGCTGGACATTAATGACAATAACCCACTTTTTGCCCAAAAGCTTTATAAAGTAGAGGTGGGAGAAAATACTTTGACAGGGACGGATTTAATCCAGGTGTTTGCTGTGGATGGAGATGAAGGTACAAACGGGCAGGTCCGCTATGCCATCGTGAGTGGAGATGCCAGTAATGAGTTTCGGATTGATTCTGTGACAGGTGTGATAACAGTTGCCAAGCCTTTAGACAGAGAGAAAAAACCCTCCTATACCCTGACTGTTCAGTCGTCTGACCGTGGGAGCAACCCCAGGACCGACACCACCACTGTCAGTATTATTCTGAAGGATGTCAATGATTACATTCCCACATTTGAACTTTCTCCCTACTCTGTAAATGTCCCTGAGAATTTAGAGACGCTCCCAAAAGTTATTCTGCAGGTGAGTATGTTCAGCAAATAAGTATCTATCTCCAATAATATTATTAGCATGCCTCAGGATATGTTATTAATGTAAGTGTTTTCCTCCAAAATTAAAAATGTGGGAGGCAAGTTGCCTCTTGGCTGTAATCTGACATGCTGTGGTTGTTGGCTCCTTTACCTTTTTGTTTGTTTAGATGGGGTTTTTTGATTGGTGTGGGGTTTTCTGCTTGGCTGTTTTTTTTTGTTTGTTTGTGGTTTTTACTGGAAGTTTGTCTAATGCTTTGGAGTTTTATTTGCTTTCTGTTCCCTACCTATCTTCCTGCCTACCCTGGGACTTAAAGAATTTGCTTTACATCTCAACTCAATCTCAACTTTCATGCGACAGATCTTTCAATCTGATGATCATTGCCTACTTGGGATGGGGCTGTATGCCAGACACTGAAAGAGAACTAAATGGATTTAGCCAGCAGGACATGCAATGCTTGATTTGATATGGGGCTCAGCCTATACCAGATCATCTGTGGTTTCCAATGAGCCCCAGCATAGGCTTTACTATATTTATGCTTGAGAAAAAGAAGTAATCAACTTTTTAATATTTCCAAATTGTGCTTTTAAGACCATCATTACTGTGTTATTTTTACAGTTATAGCTAATTTATATTAGCCCTTAAAGTATTTGGATTAATTCAATCTGTTAATTTCGATTGTATATAGCCATAGAATCATATAATGGTTTGTGTTGGAAGAGACCTTGAAGGTCATCTAGTTCCAACCCCCTGCCATGGGCAGGGACACTTTCCACTAGCCCAGGTTTCTCAAAGCTCCATCTGGCCTGGCCCTGAACACTGCCAGGGATGGGGCATGTATTTCTTCTATCCCAAATTTCACAGACCCTGCATTCATTGGCTCTTGATATGTCTTTCCACTTGATTGCACTGCTTTTGTAGGTTGTAGCAAGAGATGATGATCAAGGCCTAAACAGCAAACTTACTTACATGCTGGTGGCTGGGAATGAAGAAGGAGCCTTCACCCTCTCTGCCAGTGGAGAGCTGCGCTTGATGCAGAGCCTGGACCGGGAGGCAAAGGAACATTACATGCTACTGATCACGGCTGCTGATGCAGGTAAAGCAGAGTGGTCACTTGAAAGCATTGCATACAGGATAGAAAATAAATATTTTCCTGAGGGTTTGAAATTTTAGTGGATGCAGCTTGGTGCCCAAGGTGCAGTTTAGATCTCTGTAGGGAGCGCTGGGCTTACCTGATGTCGAATGGGTTCTGGAAATCAGGGTGGGTTTTTTTCCTTATCTCTGGTTGTCTGATAGTAAGACTCACTACAAATTTAGGTAGGTCGATTTCTTGCCCTGCAGTAGTAAGTGGTCCTACCTAGGTCATAAGAGCCTCATAGAAAAAAACAATATAAATAATAGTAAAATCCAATATAATGTTGTCATCAAAAATGTGCAAGCAGGTCAAGTCAATGACCTGAAAACAGCTATGGACCACTCAAATAATCTTACCAAAATCCTATGCTTGAAAAGTAACATAATTTACTTATCAGATTTAAATTTTCTGATTTGCTCAGTCTCCAGTCATACATTTGCTCCACAATCCTAAATATAATACAGTTTTTCTCAGTTTAAAATAGGATGTGGATTCTTGTTATGAAGATTAATTACACTTTCACTTGAGGCATCAGAGCACAATATTCTGTTTTCAGATTTGGTATAAATATTAGTGACAAAGTCATCCTGCATCATATTCTGGATTGATCTGCTGTCCCACACGGTCTGATGGATTTAATTTACTGCAGAACTTGTTCTTACTTTCTAATACCAAAAATAGAAGGAAACTTGTCAACTTGTTGACAAGTGGATACAATTCTGTTTTCTGCTGTATTGTGTGCCATATCTGGTATCAGTGACAGTATGTATGGCTTATATTTTCCTACTGCAGCAGCACTCAGGTATTTCACAGCCTGAGCACAACTGAAGCTGCAATATACAATTTTAGGACTCGATGTATCATTTGTCTTGTACTTTGGATAGACATAACTGTATACTTTGTATTTTTTACACTGACTTTCCATTACTTTGTAGTTGCAAACTGCTCACTTGTGACTTTGACTTGCTTGGACTTCAACCATCCTTATTATTCCTTCAGAAGCTGAGGCTGGTTTTGTAAGGGAGAGCATATCCTTGATGTCTGTTTATTCTCCCAGTCTTTATTGGCAGGAGTCAGTTAGGGCTGTACATAACTAGGCCTACATACAAAATATCCAAAGGCTGAACTGATAAGGGGTGTCATACAGTCAACAACTATTATCCTTGGAAGACTGGTGGGAGCAGACGACAGTTGTATTCCATGCCTAGCACTGTAAGCCAAGAGTTTGACAAGAGCACAATCTTTTTTCCTAGAGTATGGTTCCTAAAAAATATGCAATCCAGGAGATTACCCAACCATACCAAATTAAAGTGTTTATTTGTGTTGGGAGATCTCTGAGTTTCAGATAATCCAGGGAGACTAATACATGAAGTGACTGAGGCCTTTGTCCTAAGGGGCTGACAAGAACAGCAGCAAGTTTTATTAGTTCCTGTGTTTAAACATATAGATATTATGCTGAGTAAACACTGTTTGAAGCTGCTTTTTTTTTTTTTTTTAATTTTGCTGTGTTCTCATAAAGCTAACTCATGTTATTATTCCCTGTTAACAGTGTTAAAAGATGCTAGCACATGTATTCAGAAGCAGATGTAGCTTTAAGTTAAATTTAACTATTCTGCTGTGTTTAAGTTTACAATCTGACAAATCTACACTTAGCTATAGTTTACAACCAACCTGGTGAATAACATGACATCTTCTAATTAGACTGAAGTCTTGCTCTACATGCGTGCCATCAAAGAATACCAATTTAAAATCATTTTAGTCACAACTTATCTAAACTAAGACATCACAGGTAAATATCCAGCTTCAATAGAAGTCAGTGCCAGAACTTCCCTTGATTTCATGGAAGCAGGATGTGGGCCGTGGTCATAATGGACACTTAAAGTACTTTAAATATATTACATACTTCATAAATCCAAGAGCATCCCTGCCATGTTGGAGTTGGTCATATGGAGTTCAAGCAGTCTAGATATTAAAGAACACTCTGGAGTTTAATTCTTTGGGGACCTCTTAGAAAGCTGTGTTTGTCATAATAATGTGGAACAAATGTACCAAGTTACAGGTTCTGGGATTTCCATTGATCTTTATGTCTCTAATTTTATATTACTGTAAATTCCATTCTCATGCATAAAAAGCACATGTACTTCTGTGGACATTTGGCACTGAGTTATAAAAATACTGTGTGGGAGGAAGCCTTTCTAAAGGAACTGCAGCTTCTGAAAGAAAGATGGCAATGCCACAATCTAGAAATAACTAAGAAAAGTGATTTGAGTACTACATGCTTGAGCGGCTGCTAAATATTAATAAAAGAAACTCACTGGTGTGTCCAGCTCTTTATCTAATGTAGCTATTATTTCTTTAAAGTGTCTCAGTTTGTATTTGATTATGCTTAGAAAGAGGAATTTTGTGTAAAGATAATTCAATCTGAAACACACATGGAAAACTTCCTTCTTTTCTTTCAAGGAAGCAGACACAATGCATACTGAGAAGGACTTTTAGACAGAAGAACTGATGGATTCCCAACTTGGTTTTGGCTATCTTCCTGATCTTCTTATACATAGTCAGAGACTTCTTAACTTTTCTTGTGTTTATTATTACTTAAGCAGTTTGTGATTGTGGTGCTTATAGCGTTGCCCTAGCCTGCATATGGGGAAGCTGATGGAAGAAGAAGGATTTTTAATTTTTCATTGTTTTTATTTAGAGGCATCAGTCCAGTGTACTGTAGACGATCCATGACCTCAGAAGGGGCAGCTGCTTTGGTAATGGTTGTTACTTCATCCTCAATACCTTATGGGCTTTATAGCCTGTATAGGCAGGGCTGCATGGGATGCGGTGCCTGCAATGGCTCAGAAATCTCTGTGCTTTGTCATGCTGTGCAGCCATGCTCTTCCAGAGGCCAGATCTCAGTTCTGGGCACTTGAGAAGCATTGTTAAGTTAGTAACAGTTAAGCATGACAGGCAGATCAGATGGGGAACGCTGGTGGGACCACATGCACCAGCAATGGAAATTCGGTCAGTAGTTGAAAAAAATGCTTTCCCAAGCAAGAGCTCACCTCAGGCCCAGAGAAGTCAGTCATGATATATCCATCTTCCTGGCTCTGGCCCAACTATTCCTTGGCCCTGCCTGCTAATCCTCCACCTGGTCCTCAGGGTAGATCTTGGTTCGGCAGAGAGTCTTCCCTCCACTCTGGAGGAGGGAGAAGACTGACAAAATGTTTTTCTGGTGCTTGGCTCAGTGATTTGTGGCTGTGCAGCCTGGTTCATGCCCAGTTTCCAACAGACAGCCTGCACAAAGGTTCTTGATTTCAGTCTTGTTTTATCATCACTCTTCTCACTTCTGCATTTCCACCCTGCTCTGTCTACTGTGTCTCAGATATAAGACTGGCACTCTAGACAGTGGGGATTTACAAAGACATGCAAAGTGTCCATCACTAGGAATGCACAACATCTTTCTCAGCTGGACACCTGTAGCTCTTCTCAAGAAGTAAAGCATAATTCAATCCCAAAGTTCAGCCTTCCCAATTCAGAGCCCCTCTTGCAGCACAAGCTGTAAGGCCAGAGTGCATGAATTATAAATATGATGACTGGCAAAAAGATGGACTGTGGAATAACATGATAGTGTTTAGATTTCAGATGCTCCTCCAAAATGTCTGCTAACATAAACGCCAAGAAACCTACGTGCCACTATTTGAATGTGACTTTACAGGTCTGTTTATACCACGTAAATCATTTGTATTGCTTTTCTATGCCTTTCTTCATGACAAAATGGTTGGGAAAAGAGACTTTCTAAAGTTTGTGTTTTTTTCACTCCATCTGGTGGGGACGCAGTGCCGGGTAAACATTCAACTCTGGCAGCATGACAAGAACTGGTGCAGCTGCTTTTATCCTCCCTCTCTTTAACTCTTTGAGCAATTTTCTGGACAAATGTTAGCATTTCAGCAGTCCTCCTTTTATTTATTGGTTGCAGGGATGTTGAGTAGCACATCTGGAAGCCTGCTAGCTGCCCGGGACTACTGTTTAAATAAACTGCAGCCACTGTCTCTTGATTTAGTTGGTCAGAATGGCATGTTAACACAATAAAATCAAAATGTGATGTTTCTAATTAGAATCTGTGTTCCTGTGGGTGTTTTAATATATTTTTTAGAAATAATTTAGTGATTTAGATAAATAGTTCTGAAAGAAATTAATTAGTGGACTGATTATTCTATTTAGTTAGGTTCTCTGTGTATACATACCTGGCCTGTATGTAGAACAACCATATGTTTTTTCTTTAGAAAATGTTGTTTCCTGACTTGTGTATTCTTTCCTTCAATAACACAGGAGGGAACCAAGCAGAGAGGTTATATCCTCCTCAGGAATTGTCTTCTGAGTTCCCTTCAATCCTAAGATCAAATAAAATCTAATAATGTAGTTGTATTGAGGTTTAACACATTTTCATGTATTTCCCAGTTTGGGGTGACAAGTAAAGGACTTGTAAGTAAAGTAAGTTAGTAAAGTATTTCCTAGTAATGGTAAGAAAGAATCTCAAGGATTAACATCGTGTGAGATTTATGTGGCTGGGCTTAAAAGCATTTATACTCACAGGGTTTTCTTAGCATACACTGTATTTCTAATATACAGGCAGTCTTCTGTGCAAAAAGATGTTGCCTGGAAAGAATAAGTTGTATTTTGAAAACAAATTCAGCTATTTTTAAGTCTTTGTGCTGCCAAACCAAAAAGCAACTCAAAAATTTCAGTTAGAACTGTCCTGTTTTCCATGCTTTCTGTGGTATGTCTAACTATACATATCACTTTAGGCTTTGGTGACCAGCATGAACTTCATATATGCTTACCTTGATGGTTAGCAGGTGACATAATGATTTCTCTCTTTATGGTCTTGTTTTATGTTGGGTTTTTTTTTTTGTTTTATTATTTATTCTTAAATTCTTGGTATAGTTTGAGGGGTGAAAAAGCTGTTATATCCCTGAAAATTGTTTCAGGTAGATTTATTTAAACTGGAAAACAAGCTAGAATATAATGCATAAGATGAAGGATTTAGTAGATCACTGAAAATGTCATAGAATCATAGAATCATAGAATAGTTAGGGATGGAAAGGACCTTAAGATCATCTAGTTCCAACCCCCCTGCCATGG
>JANRGW010050406.1:10180-28555 GCA_024733675.1 Psilopsiagon aymara | reverse complement strand
TCTCCTGCTTTTTGCAACTTGTGGTTTGCTCTCTGGCAAGCAGCTCCTGCTGATCCAGCTGCATGGCATCCTGGTCAGGGTCTCTTGCAAGCAGGCTTCCTCTTCTTGCCAGCACACTGTCTTCAGTTAACCCTCTTGTCAAACTGCAAAAGCCTTTTGCTCACAACTAGAGTAAGGCTAATTCAAAGGCTGGATTGCTCACATGTCCCTTAACTGAAAGGAATGCTTCCACATGTTTCTAATGCATAAATACATATTATAGGTCATGTCATCTCTTCCTCTTTAAGTAGTTAATGGCAGTACAGAACCTAAATAGCATTAATGTGTCTGAAATAAAGTTTTTAAATGGTCTGAAGACTTACACACATTGTGCTAAGTAACTACCAAAATGAAATTATCTTGCAGGACTGAAGAAGAGAGAAAGGAAAGATGCAGTATCAGAGAATTTCGAGTTGACTGGCATGGCTTTCATCTTTATTAACTTTACTTCAAAAGATACAATTATCTGTGGTTTCTACCTCTAGCTATGCTGTCATATGCAAAGTCACATTGGGCTCCTGTTAATCAATGCTAGGAACAGAAATATAATATAAATATGAAAATGTAATGAGAAAAACAAGTTTCAGGGCATATATGCTGCCTATGTTCACTTTCCTGCTATGACAGATAGTTGCCATGACCATATCAATGTATTCCAGTAACTGTATGTTCATAGCAGTACATATCAACTCAACATGTAATGGGCTCTCAAATTCTGATTCACATTCTTGTAATGGCTCAGCCCATTGAAAATTTCAATAGCATATTCAGACATTGAGATTGAAAGTACAGCAAGTTACTGCTGCTGAAATAAACTTTTTTTCCCATGGTTTTTCTTGTTTATTCTTAAGTTCATGCTGTCCACTGTACAGCTTGTGTTTATGGCTCCCTTTTCTGCAGTGTGGGTTCCTAGTACAGGACATTTAGGGATCATTTATTTCTAATTTGACTCACAGGAATATAACATGGACAACAGTTCAGCACATATCACTTATGTGGCTGTGGTGGGTTGACCCTGGCTGGACACCAAGTGCCCACCAAGCCACTTTATCACTGCCCTCCTCAGCTGAACAGGGGAGAGAAAATGTTATGAAAGGCTCGTGGGTTGAGATAAGGACAAGGAGAGATCACTCAACAATTATTGTCATGGGCAAAACGGACTTAACTTGGGAAAATTAATTAATTATCAATCAAGTCAGAGTAGGATAATGAGAAATAAAACCAGACCTTAGAAATGTTTTCCCCAACCCTCCCTTCTTCCCAGGCTTCTCTTTACTCCTGACTTTTCTCTGCCTCTTCCCTGTCTCCCAGCATTGTAGGAATGGGAGTTGTGGTGAGTTCATCACATGTTGTCTCTGCCACTCCTTCCTGCTCACACTCTCCCCCACTAACTTTTCTAAGCCAAGTCCTTCCCATGGGGTTCCTGCTCCAGTGTGGGTCCCCCATGGGGTCACAGGCCCTGCCAGCAAGCCTGCTCCAGTGCTGGGTTCCCACAGCATCACAGCCTCCTTTGAGCATCCCCCTGCTTTGGTGTGGGGTCCTCCACAGGCTGCAGGTGGAGATCTGTTCCACCATGGACCACCATGGGCTGTACCATGGGCTACAGGGGAATCTCTTCTCTGGCACCTGGAGCACCTCCTGCCCATCCCTCTGCATTGACCTTGGTGTCTGCAGAGCTGTTTAACATACTCTCATTCCTCTCTCCTGGCGGCAATTGCTGTTGCCCAGGGGGTTTTCCCCCTTTTTAAACATGTTTTCCCAGACACAATACTGATGGGCTCAACCTTCACCAGAGCAAATCCATCTTGAAGCTGACTGGCATTGGCTGTATTGGACATGGGGGGAGCTTCTTGCAGCTTCCCACAGAAGCTACCCCTGTACCCCTTCTGCTGCCAAAATCTTGTTGCACAAACCCAGTACACTGTATAATCATTACAGTGCAGAGACGTGCTGCAGAATGATTTAGGAATAAAGCAAAGAATGTTTTATCCAGTTGAATCTCCAGGCATTATTTACAGGCATTATTAAATTATAGGCAGCTTATATTTGCCTGAGCTACAGTTCATCTTGGTCACCCTTATGTGACCTCCAGATACCAAGACCTTGCATGTACATCTGTTTCCAAAGGTGAGTTATTCACAGTGCTGTTAGAAAAACATCACTTTCAGACTAATAGACTTATGAAGACAGCAGTATATAGTTTTTTCTGGACCCTACCCAGGCGACTATTTTCTCCAAGCTCCTTTTGTATTCAGCAAAAAGTCATGGCCCTGTGTTTCAGTTACAGGAAATTAGTATTAATACTAGAAGGGAGTAAAGTACGGTAACACAGGGCTAGGGTGCTTGCTAGTCTGCATCACTATAGCTTTTAAAACCACATTAGACAAATTTCAGTAAAGATTCATATAAAATTATTTTGTGTGCTTACACATAGATGTAATGATCTAGGTGACATCTTAAGTCCCTTCTAGCTCTATTTTCTGTTACCTTTTCCCTTTTCTTCTACATGCATGACTAGGTTTACTTCAAGATAACAGCACAGCATAATCTAATTGGACTGAGGAAGCTGTTTTGTTACAAATAAAAAGACAGTAATCCCATTGTCAAACTCCATTTTGATTCATGGGATCTTTATGGCTCCTAGAAATCCTTTTATGAACAATTAAAGTAAATCTGATATTTCAAGGACTAAAAAAGTAAATGTATTCGTATTGGAGTGAGATACTGACTTTCATGCATTTTTACGCTGTGTTAAATTATAGGAAATAATTCTAATTCATTCCTTCAGGATGATCTCATAATAAACATACATAGTATGCTTATAATGACATAATCTACATACACAGATGAACGCAAACTGAAGGCTATAAAACATCTCATAGTACAATGCAATGCAGCACTGGATGAACTTTCTAGTTTGGAGTGTCTCCTTGTGCTGAAAAGGGGGAATTTCATTAGGGGAAAAAAAAAAAAAAAAAATTAGATACAAAATTATCAAGAGACTGAGGAGTTTCAAGTATTAATGTAGCCTTGTTACAACAGTTCCAGAGTACATACAAACAACAGTGCAAATTACAATACAAAATCTGTTCTGTGAGTCTTCTCACTGACATCTGTAGTCATGAGAAGAGTAAATAAGTCTTCCAAGATTCTGCAAGAATGAACTGTTATAAAACCTGATACTGTGGATCTAAGGGACAGAAAGCAGCAACATTCTGACTGCTCATAGCTTTTACTGATGTGATAGTTGTTTGGGAGCCACCCAGTTTTATCCAGCCTTTGTCCTTGTAAGTAGTGTAACAGCATTAATTCATTAGCATCACTGTAAAGTCTACAAATCCAAGTAGCTGAGCAGCACTTTACTACACTGCTGTTGTGCAACCGAAAAGCTTGTCCGTTGTTCAGAGATCTTAGAGTCAAAATTCCTGAAAAGCTTCTGCCTGTATGACAGAAATTACTCTTATATTCCATCATGTGCAGAACCTTTTTTGATAAATTTTTTGAAGAGTAACTTCATTTGGAGACTTTTGAAAAATATAATTAGAACAGTTAATTGAGAAAACTACTGCTGGTAGCAAATGACTGTTGTACAGCAGGAAAGTTCTGGTCCCTGTTTCTGGATTCAAGTCTTCAAATGACAGCTGTTAAACGTTCCCTTACCTGCTGATAGACATCTGGGAAGAGGGAAGAAGCCTGGCAGACTTATAGAATCATAGAATCATAGAATAGTTAGGGTTGGAAAGGACCTTAAGATCATCTAGTTCCAACCCCCATGTCATGAACAGGGACACCTCACACTAAACCGTAACACCCAGGGCTCTGACCAACCCAGCCTTGAACGCCGCCGGGGATGGAGCATTCACAACTTCCTTGGGCAGTCCATTCCAGTGCCTCACCACCCTTACAGTAAAGAATTTCTTCCTCATATCCAATCTAAACTTCTGGTTAGTCTGCCCGTGTCTCTGGTGTGTTTGTACTTACCACTTGTAGTAGTTCAGTATTCCCTGAGGTGTCCAGATGTCTACCCTCACTCCCGTTGAATCCCCAGCTATAATGCCGTGGAGGGGTTTCCAAGGAAAAGATATCAGAAATGCTCAGTAATTATGAGGTCTTTGTCTATTGAACTGAATACCAAGGACTGAAGTATTCAATATTTCTGAACAGTCTTAAAGACAAAGACATACTCTCTTGCTTAATTTCTTGCTGAAGAGCTTTGGTACACAGCATTTCTCAGATTCACACGTTCTGGTGCATTCAGAAGGAAAACACTGAAAGAGGTCAGTGGTCTTGAATATGAAATAAGTGGAATAAATTATTAAAGCAGTAATCAGATACTTTTATTTAATCAGTTAGTCCCACTGGCTTTGACTACTTGCTTTGTAGTTCCTTCAGACTAGTTGTGGAGAGAACTGTCCATCATTCAATGAAGTTCTGTTATGTCGTAGTTCTATTTCGTCCTTAGTTTCAATTCATGGCTAGACAGAACTGTGAATTTATTTAGTAGATTTTCACATGGTTAAATCTTTTGGTGATATGATCAAAGATTTACTAATTTCTCTCACTATCAAAATATTACTACATAGTAAAATATATATACATATAAATATAATCCAAGCTGCAATAGGTATAGTGGTTGCACTGGTTCCTAGTAAAAGGGGTACTCATTTTTGTTTTCCTTATGATGCATTCTCTCACTTTTTTACCAGTATGCACTATATTTATATTTTGTCATATTTCATTTCGGCTTTGTGCTTATATCCACCTGTTCATAAATAAATATTTCCTTGTATTTTATTTCCACCTGTTGAAATCAATCAAGCCAGGAAGCCTAGAATATGACATTTTATGTATCTTCACAGCAATCCACTTATCACATTCATCATCAGAAACTGTTTTCAAATGCCACTTCTCATTTATTTGTTTCAATGAGCAAAATGGAATCAAATTTCATTATTTTGAAGTAGAGAAAAGTTTTCGTGTAAAACTGGATAGGATTCCTAAAATTTTGCATCATTCTCTTTGCAAATACTGTGTCTGCAGATATTTCGTATTTTATTCTGAAATACTGAGTCATAGTTCTCTGTCTGTGAGAAAAGTACAGTGGTTTGGAGAATATTTGAACAGAAAAGCCTGTGTGTCTGTTTTTTGCAAATAAATGGCGAATTGGTTTCTATTTAAGAGTCTACGAAAAGTTCAGAACCCAAAGCCATCTTGCAACTGTGACGTCTCTTCACTCCTTTGCTTGTATAACTCTACAGGCTTAATTTTATTTTTATATTTGAATTCATATTTATAGTAGCATTTATCAAACATAGAAAAATGCTTGAGGCAGATGAGATCTCGGTTAACTTCAGGCATGTCGTAAGCTACTAATAAATCCAGGGAGTACTGTAATGGAGACATTCTTCTCTGTTAAAAATACTGGATGCACTCAAACTTGAGCTTTCAGGAAAAAGGAGATGTTATTCACTAAACTGTTAACCGTATTATTCCATTAGTTCTAAAGATTTGTTTGGTAAGGAACTATATTTACAAATTAAGTCTGAATCCTACAAGAAGTTCCTTTATTCAAAAGACTTCTAATATTTCCTATGGATATAATGGTCTGTTAAGGAGAGATGTTCCAGTGTAAGTTTCAGATTGCTTGGAGGATTATTTCTTCATTTATACATTTCCACTATGAAATACTATGAAATATTATTTTATTAAAATTGCATATATTGCAATTCATGTGAATGCAAATCTAGCTCACCTGTCTTCCAAGAAGTGTAATGCTTTGTGTAAATAGCTTTTGTTTCATGCCCAACTACATGTTAAATCCTGCTGGCTCCTTGCCTTGTGTAAGAGGGAGAAACATAACAAATGCAGTCTTACATAAAACAAATGCAGTAGCTTTAGACAGGCTCATGTTAGCATAGTATTTGATTGTATCAGCTGTTGATGTTGAAAGTTGTAAACTCCAAGGATTACTCAACAGAAATGATATACAGAAAAATAAGGGGAGATAGGAGACCAAGACCTTAAATTACACATTTAAGGAAGTGTAAAAGAATGAAATTTGTCTACTAATACTAAATCCCACCTCTAGGGACCCTTGTGAATTATTCTGCATGTTATTTCAGCTCAAGAATCTGTTACCTGAAGCTAAACCAGACTGGAATACACTTATAAGGAGTGCTAAAGTTTCGTTTGTCTGTATTTGTCTGAAGTACGAATGCTGACTGCAAGCAGACAAAGGCCATGAATCCCTCTTCAAAGAGCACCAGTAATATTGGTTCACTCTCATGTTGAGTGTTGTTGGCTGCCACTCTCATATTGTTGAAGCAAGTCCAGAAGAGGGCCACAAGGATGATCAGGGGGCTGGATCTTGTCCCATATGAAGATAGGCTGAGAAAGTTGGGTCTGTTCAGCCTGGAGAAGAGAAGGCTGCATGGAGACCTCATAGCAGCCTTCCAGTATCTGAAGGGAACCTACAAAGTTGCTGGATAGGGACTCTTCATCAGGGACTGTAGTGATAGAACAAGGGGGAACATGTTCAAACTTAGGGGAAGTTCAGGTTAGATATAAGGAAGAAGTTCTTTAATGTGAGGGCTGTGAGGCACTGGAGTGTGCTGCTCAAATAAGTGGTGAATGCACCATCCCTGCCAGTGTTCAAGGCGGGTTGGACAGAGCCTTGGGCAACATGATCTATGGTGAGGCATCCTTGCCCGTGGCAGGGGGTTTGGAGCTAGATGATCTTAAGGTCCTTTGTAACCCTGACTATTCTGTGAACACAGAGAGGGAAGACTCTCAAGGTTGGAAGTTTTTCAACTGTCTGTGACTCTGAACATGAACTGGCAAGAGCTGAATCTTTAGTTTGGGCCAACTGAGTATTTCACAAAAGAAGACTGACTGGCTTCTTGTAATAGCTGAGTTAGAACTCCAAGGTTGACCAAAAGCCTCTTTCCTAAATTGACTAGCTGTTTCCCAAGCATTTCCTAATAAAAAAAATCCTGTCATATTCTGGAATATACTCACATAGTTAAAAAGTACAACCATTAAGAAAGAAAAATAAGATGCTATAATGTCCTAACAGGAAAAAAAAAAAGGGGGGGGGGGGGGCTGGAAAAGAACGTGTTGGATTTAAAGGCAGAAGATTGCAAAAGAATAAACATAAAATGGCAAAATTACATTCAGACTCCAAATTAAAAGTTTCTGCTCATTTCTGGAAATCTCATAAGTAATGTTTCCAATTTTATTATTGATAAATGTGGAAAAATTAGCAAGGTTCAAAAATGAATGGTATCAAACCATCAAAGCAGGGAAATTGTGTCACAATCAGACCAGCACAGCAAACAAGCAGAGACAACCAATGTTTAGCAGGTCATGAGGATCTTTAGCAATTTAATTAAGAAAAAACAAAGGAAAATAAGGAATTGACCTTAGTGACCAAGAAGGTCCTCTCCAATTTTAAATCCTTAATGAATAAAAAGCTGCCTTTTTTGAAGTAGTTTGGGGTAAATCTTTTAATGTCTGTAGTTAAATGCAAATTCAGACAGACTTACCGGGGTTGGAAATTTTACCATGTAAATGCTGACACTTAGTTTTTCTTCAGAGTCATCTCAGGGATGAAATAACCCCTGTTCACTTACACTCTACAATACAGACAGAACCCCACATGTCAATCCCCTGCAAAGACAGCAAAAAGATAATTCCTCTCACCCAAACAATTCATGGAAAGGAATAGAGTGTCTCTGGGTCTTGCTTAACTCCAGAAATGAAAAGGAGTAAGAAGTTAACTTTTTTCCTGTTTATTAACTTGAACACATGCATAAGCTTGACTTCTGAACGTAGGAAGACTGGAGTCACAGAAAAAAAATTCATAGTTCCTCTCTTTCTTCCTCCTTCATATGTGCCTTTCTTTTATCTCTTTCATTAGCCTTATTTTCAGGCCTTTTCTCTCTGGCTTCCTCTTTTCTATTACTTCTGTTTCTGCTTCTGTCCCTTCACCCTTTTCTTACCACCCTCTCCCTCTACAGCTGCAAAAAATCCACACTCCCTTGTCCCTACCACTGCTATATTCTGATTCAGACTACTGTGAATTTTTCCATTTTCCACCCACATAGTCCAGTTCTGGGATTCATTTTATGTGTGACCTGTACCGGGGCAGAGTCTCACATTGTTTCAGCTGCTTCTAAACAAAGGGCCATTTAATTGTTCCCTTATTTAGCTCCAAGAGGAAGTGGCTGCTAAGCACATCCATTTTCCTGAGGTTTCCCCCAACATAAAGAAGCTATTTTGTTATTTTATTCAAATTTAAAATGCAAGACTAAATCTATTTGGGCAGATGAAACACCAAGGAAGGGCTGAAATATCAATCATTGAAAAAGGAGAAAGAAAGCAAGAGAAAGTGACTACAGAATAGAAACAAAAATGGAAAGATAAATGCAGATTTAAGAACAGAAATATTCTAAAAGGTCCCTAAGGAGAGATGCAGGACTTTATTCAGAAGAAGGCAATCTTATCAGGGGATATAGTATATAAATATTGAAAAGCTCCCTAACAGGTTAGCCACACTGCTAGATGTCAGCATGTTCTTTTCAAGATCCAACTTGCAGCAAATTGTCTGTGAAAGGAAGGTGGAAAAAAAAAAAAGAAAGAGGAAGAAAGGAAGGAGAATGGCTTGACAGAAGGCCTTCAACCCCCTTTTTTTTCTCCTTATTGAGCCATACTGCATATAAATGCACTTAAATATCTCTGAAATGCCTTGCTCATACAACCCCCTACAACTTCTGTCTTTGGCTATGATTTTCTCAGGAACGTGCCTCTTTCAATTCTGCAGGAGAGGAAAAAAATATATTCTCTGCCAATAACACCTCTGTGAAATCTCCTCAAAGGACAGTACTTCTTGCACCTATGCTTTTCCTCCACAAGCTGCCATCTGCTTTAATGCATCTCTATTTAAAGCTTTAGAGTCATGTGACTTAAATCCACATAAGTGTTGATTGTACATGATTGCCTTTATTGATTCTTCCTGGGACACAACTTGCCTGTATCCAACTTCATATATAGTTTTACTCTGGACTTTTCTTCCACTGTGTCTCTAATACTTTCTTTTCCAATCTTTTTTTTTTTAATGATTATTTGTTTACTGTGGTAGAGGCTGGAAATTTCAGGGAGTTAGAAAAAGCCCTGTTTTGCTATATGTGCAACAAGAGTTTCTCCAAAAATGCAGTGAATACCTCTGTCTTGCTCTGAAGAGTACCTTACATTGTAATAAATGCCAATAAATTAAAACAAGCAAACAAACAAAAAAAACACGAACAAAAAAAAAACCCAGACCAACCACTCAAATAACCACCCCACCCCACTCCCCCCAAAAGAAAGCAAAATAACAAAATGACCCAGCATGATTAATCTGAATTTGGGGAGAAAATACAAATTATTTTTGTGAGGAAAAGTGAAGTTATTAAAGGGGAGGAAGTTTGATTTTGGTGAGGATAAGTTAGTAAGTTAGGCCTTTTTCTTTCAGATCATTACACTGCAGTAGGAAGTAGATATCAATGTTTTTTTCTACCTATTTTTTATCCTTCCAGGATGAGGAGTATTTTGTCTGTCTCTTATGCTACTTAATTGAGACATTTTGGCCTGTGGCTTTGGGGTTTTCTCTGGGTTTCTTTTTCTGATCAGCAGAATATACCAACAACTACTCAATTATTTCTGTGCTTTACTTTTGTCTTTCCTTATCTCTTACAAATTCTGTGGTGAAACTGTTTTCAGTATTATCGCTACTTGGACATCCCTATATAGACCTCAATTTTTATATATAAACACATATTCAGCTTCCTTCAAAAATTTTCTTAAAACTAAAAACTGCCTAGAGCTTCGTCCTTTTTCCGTGCATGGATTGAACAGGTACCCTGGGTGCCAGAGGAGCCCTGATCAAATCAGCGTGTAACTCATATGCTTAGAATTAGGCACCTGGTTACAGTGTCTGCCTAGTGAGCAGCTAAGTAAAATGGCTTGTGAACATCCTCAGAACAAATCTCCAGCTTTATCTCCAAAAATAGTTGCTAATGCTTTCAAGATATAATTTCCCTGTATCCAGTCAGGAGGGAGTGTGAATTCTCCTGGGTAGGATTTGACTTCACAAAGTAAATAGACACTTCAGAGAAAAGGTCCAGAATGTTTCCTGCTTTTATTTTAAACTCTTTTTTTTTCTCCCCCTTCTTCACCCTCTCTGTTCCTTAAATGATGGACTTGAGCTCAGATCATTTGCAAGACTTTTGGATACAGATCAGCAACTATATACAGAAAGTATGAATCTTGAATCTTCCATTTCACACTCTGCCTGAAGAGGGTAATAGCTTGAGGTGCTGTCAGGACCTTCATCTGCAAGAAATGATGAGAATAGCAAACTTTCTGTGATTACACAGCTGGGGAACAGGCCACAGGATCTTTGGATGACTGAATCAGGGAGAACTGAATAAGCTTTTGATTTTTACTGATGCTTACATGGGTGCACACTAGAGTTAATACACTAAAGGAAGGTTTTTGTGTTCCTTCTCTGGACAGTATGGAGATGAGAAGATAAACAACAAGGCTGAAATTCAGATAATCTGGGGTATGACATTGCTGTAGGCTGTTTAGTAGTCTAATTTGAAGATGGGGTGAAGATGGGGTGAAGACAGGGTTTGAACCTGGTGCTGGTTGTGGGTGGATGGGAAAAGGGAAAGAAAAAGAAATTATAACATGTGACTCCCAGGTTTATCAGACAGAATATGTCTTGGGGCAGTGTCTGGGAGATGAGGGAAATGCATATTTATTTCCTTTCTTTGTCTGAGAATCCCCCCAATATATTGGAAATTGGTATGTCTTTTGTACCAAAGAATTTGATAGAGATTTTTGCTCACTCTTTTGTTACAGATTCAATTTAAAGAAAATCAAACATCTCTGATATTTGAGTGGAGAGATCCTGGGGAGTTTAATTCAGAAGACAACTGACTCGCTGAGCTCAAGCTGATTGTCACTGGAGAGATGCTTTTTCCCCCACATTTTTTCAGCCGACACTTGTAAAATATATTTCCTGTGTAGGTAGCATACAATCGTATATCAGAACTAGCTAAAGAGAAAAAAAAAGAGGCAATCTTAAGGAATCGTCAGTTCAAAACATCTGCTGCAGCAACTAGAAATAGGATTTTGATTTTATCTTTAAAGTGGGAGAAACATTAACATTTAAGTAAGTTGGTTTCAAAAGGAGCCTGTGAATCACATCTCTGGCTCATCATCACACGTTAAGAATGGGATTCAGAAAGCAGTCTTGGATGCACCAGGCCCAGCAGAGTAGTTGTGAGCTAATTCATTATGGGTGGATTTTCTTTTTTTTTCCTTGTTGTAATTTAGAAGAATGCAATTAAAACTGAACTTGATAATTAATTCTGAACTGGTGAGAACCAGTTCTAGAGATTATGACTATAATGCTATGTAGCCATTGATATAAATATTCATGAAGTTTCATTGTTTTATGGTTTTTTGTGAAGCACACAGCTTATCTGAAGAAGTAGAATTAAAGTACTATTATTTAACATTACAGTGTAAATAAGACTCAACAGAGAAAAAAAAATATATGTGCAGTAAAATGTAACATGCATATTCTCTAAATATGTTTATGGGTATTTGGGTTTTTAAATGCATGTGCTGTGTGCTGCATTATGTAATTATACACAGAAATGGAATAACTTTATTATTAGTCTTTTGGACACTCAAAATTGCAGCATATTAAACTGTGGCACTCAAAAGCACATGTGCAGATATTCCCATAATCTCCATCATCCATAAATAAAACAGAGAATTCAAAAAGGCTAAACAAGTTTGAATCTCAACCTGGGTATTGTCTGGTGGCTGAAATTCATAGAAATTGATTTGTCACTGAAAAATCTATCAGCATATAAACCTAACCATGTGTAGTTGATGATAGTAAGAAAATGGCCTTAGTCTGTTCTAGACTCAAGATGTTCATCATCTCTGCCCCCAAAGCAAAATCCCTTTTAAATATGGAATCTTCAAAAATCCCAGAAAAATAGAAATTAGCTGACAAATGGTGCCTGAATGAAACGGTGCAGCTAGAAGAAAGCTCAATACCTGGCTCAATTGAAAAAGGCTGGGAAATAAGATAAAAGAAGAATAAACTGTGAAGAAGTTTTATATTCAGTATACTGTTTGAACTTTTTCCTTTTTGCTTTATTTGTACTTTTTTTTTCCTTTTTTTTTTTTTTTTTTAATTAAAGTGGAGATACAGTGGTTTAAAGATGGCTCCGTGTCATATCAGAGACCTAAGGAAGCTGGCTGTAGCATAAGCCCTCCAGTCAGTAACAGCAATATTCAAATTGGAACAAGATTTAGATCTTCTGCACTGGTATGTTCAGTTCATTTATTGTGAGGCACTGAAAAGTCAAATTCAGTATTATGTGATTAAGGTACATCTGTCTCAGCACAAGCAGTAACCATATTTCTTTAAGTTCAGCAGGTGTTTTGCAAAGAATCTAAAGGATTTTGCACAAAATTAGTGCCTATAATAAAGCGCCAGTGATGAAGAGACAGCTCTTTATATCACTGATATATTATAGTTTCGTTCTAATAAATGTCATTGCCAAATATTTCAAAACCTAAAACAGGTTTGCTGACTGAACTGTTTTGCAAGCATATTTGCTATGCCTTATTGCAAAGATGTTCTTTTATAGGCATACAGTTTGGAAATTTTATTTGACACTACTGACTACTAAATTGGCAGCTTTTCAACTTTGCCAGACACAATTGAGATAAAAGGTAAAATGCATAACTTCTGAGTTAATTCTTGCTTGCAGTGTCATAAGAATCCTCAAGATGTGTTAATTGAGTCTAAAGTATGTGAAACAAATTATAACCCCCACACACCTTGAGATCCTCTCTCCCCTTCCTCTCACTCTGCCTGTACAGTCAGCACTAAGCCTACGGTTATAATATATGGCTGACACTGAGATATGTGTATCTCCACAAAGAAAGCAAGTCTTTGGTATATTCTGTTTCTTATGAAGGTGTTTGAGAGAAAAGAAGTGACGTTTTCTGCTTTCTGGTTCTCATTTCTTGCATTTACTACTGGGGAGTTACTCTGGGTTATGATTCTAAACGTATAAATGTGGAGTTTCCTAACTCATCAGGGTCAGAGATATACCCTTGCAGACACAATCATGTTGAATTTTCAGTAGAAAAAACACACAAAGTTCTCACAGAAGTTTGTAAAAACCACATAATTTAAGAGTGAGTTGTCTATTAAAAGTTAGATTTGTAATATGAGTGTACATTTTCACTATTGATTTTTAAAACAAAATTAAAAAAATCTCTTAAAACATAATTATCAGTTAGATTTTTATCCTGTCAATAAAAGGAGGGAATCAGCAAACAAACAGACACAAATTCTCTAAATTTCATGAAAATTTAAGGGTTTGGGAAAGGCAAATAGAGGGTATGCTTTCTGTGTTGTTTTAGGTTTTTTTTTTTTGTTTTTGTTTTTATTGCCACCCTCCCTTCCTGGAATCCTGGAGCAAAATTTTATGATTTTTTTTTCAGTTATTTGTGACCTAGTTTTCCAATGTCCAAAAATCTGTAGAAGATTGAGACTGTGTGATGATGAGTATAACATTGGGAAGTTAAAACATTATATGGGAGGATCTGATTCCACTTGAATTCCTTTTCTGTGAGCTTTTATCGAAAATTATTTTCCTTTTCTTTGGGGGGAGGGAGAAAGAGTTTTATTGACTCTCTTTCATCACCTATTAAGTCCTAGAGTAGGCAAATTAAACCAAACGGATTCAAGGAAAGTTTGCTTAGGCTACTTCTACAGCTTTTAATTTCGGCATACAGATGCACTTGAACAACTTGTCCAATCTTTTATTTAATCTATGAGGGAACAATAAAAAAAATAATAATTTGTGGGTGTTAAACGTAACCTGTAAACAAAAAGCAACAGGAGGAAATTACGGTTCAAAGCTCCTGATTTCTATGTTAAAAACACTTTCTTGAATCTTATTTAGCTCATCATTGATTTGCTGTATGAGCAGCTTGCATATAAACACCCAGATTCAACTGATGTAATATAAAATAGCTGAGGTATTTTAACTAGGGATGCACCTAGTTTAGATTCTTCCCACTGTCACTGGAGGGAAATGCTTCTCAGTTCCTGGGTGAGCCAGTCCACCTTCCATAGGCACCTACTTCTTTCCATTAATTATGAAGGGATCCCACTGTGGCTGTGCTTCTAACTTTGGCATCTCAGTTAGGTTCCCATAGCTAGTTAAGAAAAATTCCAGCCAAAATTGATAGCAATAGCAAAAAAAATGTCGGACTTCTAGAGAGTAGAGAATTCCCAGTCTCTCCCTCTCTCCTCTCCTCATCTGATAACCATGTGAATGGGGAGCCTTCCTTCAGTGTGTGCTTTCTCTGAGGCACTCCAGCTGTTTCTGCCAAAAACAAGGAGAAAATGCACAGTGTAGCTCCAGAAATAACGCCTGTAATGTGTCCCTAGGATGCAGCTCCCTTTGCAGAGAGCCTTTCTGGGTTTGATGGACCAGCTCTGCAATGAATGGTGACTGATGGACAAGATTAAGAACTCCTGTGTACATTTTATGTTGCAGTGAATGGATGCCTGGAATATACTTTGAAAAGAAACTTTCTGCTGTGACCCTGAACTATTGCACAAGAAGAAACTTGCCTACCCACTTGGCTACCAGAGTTTCATTAAAATGAATAAAAATGAACACCAGGAAACCTTGTATTTATTGTTGTTTTCTTGTAAGAACAGAAGTAAAATGAAGCAGAATGCCAAACAAAACCAGTCTTAAGTTCTGTTCTCAGAAATGTCTTCTTTTACAAAATACTTTAATCACATTTTAAATGCGCTGTTGAAAGTGATAAACTTTTTTTACCAACAGCATACATTTATGGAAAAGAAAAATACTATAATCATTTAAAAAAATGAAGGTTCTGCTTAAGCATTTTTTCTGCTATGGGGTAGGTCTTTTCTATTTTATATTTTAAAAGTTTACAATAATATTTTCAGCAAACCACTCTTTTTTACCAGGGAAAAACAAATCAAAACACAGTGAATCAAAATGTTTTGGTTTTCACCCTTGCCATCTACCTAATTGCTGTGCTTGATGAAAGTTTAACAATGGGATTTGATAGCCTCAAATCTTCTTTTTTTTATTTCTTTTTCTTTTGTTAATAGGCAAAATATGTGATGATGTGTTTCATGTGTGAAAAACACACCTCATTTGTACTTAGCATTCTAGAAGAAAATGTATGAAATGCAAAACCCAAAGCTATAAAAAAAATGGGAAATGTGTTAGAATTAATGCTTTTGCCAATGTTGTGAAAAGGAATATATGAATCTCATGATTTCCACACCTGCTCATAATGCAATGTGTCATGGAAACATCAGACACGTAGATGATTTTCTCCCTGTAAGGCCAGAGTTTCCAGTTTACAGAATCTTTCACCTTGTTTTCACCTCAGGAAATATGTCCCCCATCTGTAGAGATTTTGGAAGAAATTATTAGTGAGCTTAGAAATATGTCTTTGGGGTGAGATAGCACTGTCAAGTCCTACAAAAGATTGAAATAAACCCTTCTTTCTGTTATGACAGACAGGGCAATAAGTTGCTCATTGAAGCTGTTTCAAGGGAGATATCAACTATTGGTTAAGAAACTTTTTCAATAGTGAGGCTAGTTAGGGGACAGAATATAGTTTTAAAAGGAAATAATGGGATTTCTAACTCAGAAAGACTTTCAGAATAATGTCGACAACTGTTGACTCAAAACATTTGGGGTAGTGTCGGATTTGGCACCTGCCTAGCACGTAGAGTCAGCCTGTCTGACCTCTTGACATTTTCGAGCCATGTTCTTTAGTGATCTCATGAGGAGCAATTTGGGGATAAAAGTGCAAAGGTGAGCATTAATAGTAAGAATTCAAATTCCATCTCTTCACAGACTTTGTGGGTCTTGCAGCATTTATCTTTCAAGTTTTTCATAAATAAGCTTCATAAAATAATAAAAATGACCTGATTTTCAGGCCATAAACATGCTGATGAAATGGAATCTGAAACGGTGTCCAGTGTACTGGCAACTGAAGTTGTAGAAGACACGGGAAAGATTAAATAGTGACAATTATAATGATCTACTCAGACTGAAAATAGTCTGTATTTGCATACTCATAAATAGATCTAGCTGTGAAAAGGAATATTATCAATCCTGGCTTACAGATAAGAAATTCTAAGTCCTTTAAAAAGAAACTAATACTCAGAAAAGGGATTTTGGGAATATATTTAAATATTTGTGGTGGATTAATTTAAATGAACTCTTAAATTATATCAGTGAAACAAATGGAATAATAGAATCATAGAATAGTTTGGTTTAGAAGGGAACTTAAAGATCATCTACTTCCAACCCCCTTTCCCCAGGAAAGGACACCTTCCACAATAGCGGATTGCTCCAAGTCGTGTCCAATCTGTCCTTGAATGCGGCCATGCATGGGGTAGCCACAGTTTCTCTGAGCAACCCGATCCAGTGCTTCAACACACTGACTGCTCTCAACTGACTGGATGAAACAGATAAATAGAATAGATATTGATGCCAGTGTTTATATTTCTCTTATTTCAAAGGGCAAATAACTGTAGCTGTACAGTTATCTCTTTCTTTGGCCAAGAACTTAATTAAAAATCCTGGACTTGCCCTTTAACCTCTTTTATGAGAATTGGGGTCCATTGGCAAGCTGTTTGAACTACTCCTAGGCAATATAACCTGTGTTTTTATCCTGAAAATGTTGTGTTTGCATCCCTTTCATAGGCTCTTGAGTCTGGCGGTGGGAATGCACCTGTCATTGAAGTTCAGAGCTTGGATATTGAATGAATCCTATGCTGAGTCTTAGTGACAAATACTCAGAAAAGGGTAAGGGTGATGTATGAATTATTTGAGTTTGTTTTGGAAAAAAAGTGAATTTAAGTTGCCATTTTTGCGCATCAGCCTTTTCCTTGGTTTTCTTTTTTGTTTTTTTTGGTTGTTGGAGTTTTTTTTAGACATGAATTCTCTGTTATTTATGGAATACTGGCTACATAGAGGGCATATGAAATTTTCATGAATTAGGTTTCCAAAAAACAGAAAAAAAACAAAGCAAAACAAAGGCAACAACCCAAAAACCCAACAGACTGAAAATGGACCCTTTCTGTGTTATCAAAGATACAGGGATATTCATTATTTAACAGTAAATAATATAACTCAGACATTGAGTCACCACATTAGGATGAAGTAATGACTCCACTACTAAAGTGCACCTAGTGGCTCATTATAAACCTAATTCTGAATCACTCCTCCTACCCTTTCTCCCCAAACAACTATAGGAAATGACTTGCAGATAGCTTGCTTTTATTTTACAACTATTTTAAAAGTTTTGAAGACAAGAAAGGTTTTCTGTATTTTGATAACTTTCAATTTAGTCAAACAAGCTCAATCAGAAACACAAGAAAGGCATCTGAGCCATTTTCCCCATTAGGAAAATGTCTGTCAGTGTTTGTGGAGTGAACTTCAATAATCAAAAATGACCTTATCCTATGTCAGCAAATGGATTACATTTAGGTGTCAGCAAGAAAAAACAATGACCTTTTTTCAAGAAAAGGGACAAAGGGTCTGCATTTCCTGTGGAAGAACAAATCTTTAGAAAATTCTGAAACTGATGCCCACTGCCAAGCTCATAAACATCAGTCTGCAAAAATCTCTTACTTCCTTTCAGCCATGCATAATCACAGTAACTGTATTTAAGCTCTGAATGGATATTAGTGGGTCATAAACACAGAATGAACATAAAGACAGCTCCGCAAAGCCAAACCATGCATTTATCCTGTCTCCATTATCAGTCAACAGTAGATGGCTGATAGGGCATATGAGAGTGTGCAATTTTTTTTTTGAGAGAGAGAAGTGGTATCTTTATATTTAGTAGCCTAAAAAGTATTCTTTCAATAATTCCTTTGTCTTTTGAAATCATGTAAACTTTGAACATTCATTAATTCTTTTTAAATGCATTTTGTGTTGAGAAAAATTCTTAATTTTGTGCTCTGCAAACTATAATTGAGGATTTCATCCTCAGCCTAGATGGCTGATAGGGCATATGAGAGTGTGCAATTTTTTTTTTTTGAGAGAGAAGTGGTATCTTTATATTTAGTAGCCTAAAAAGTATTCTTTCAATAATTCCTTTATCTTTTGAAATCATGTAAACTTTGAACATTCATTAATTCTTTTTAAATGCATTTTGTGTTGAGAAAAATTCTTAATT
>JANRGW010050406.1:0-10080 GCA_024733675.1 Psilopsiagon aymara | reverse complement strand
TTGTGCTCTGCAAACTATAATTGAGGATTTCATTAACAGAGTGATAAGTTGGAAGAGACTATGAGAAACTGTTTTCTATTCGCCTTTTCTGTAACACCCATGGTTTTCTTTAGTCTATCTTGTAGAGTCATGTCTTGTACACATATAAGCTTGGCTGCCTATATTAATTGAGTCTAATTTACAGTTTATCATTAAGACTAATAAATACGTAAATAAATATTTTCTTTGAACTTTAAGAGGTGCTGGACACTTGCTTGCCTTAAACACCATTGGAAATATCATCCCTAAAGATAACTTTAATCCAAAAACTCCTCTCTATAGTGAAACAATTGAAACCCATGAGAGAACTATGTTTGTGAATTTCATTTAGAAGCAGGCCTAAAAAGAAAGAGGAGATAGAAATCATATAATGCTTCACGATTTAAATATGGTGAAAAAAAGGATCCCAAAACATGCTTAAACATCTCAACTAGATCAATTGTATTGAGGGGCAAATGCTTTTACCATTTTCTCTTCAAAGTAACTCTTCAGTTTTATATTTAAATATATAGATGGCTCAGCATTATGTTTTTATCTTATGGTTTACTTGTGCCGGAAGTCATGCTTTTCTAGATCTTGTGCTCCTTTACAAACATCTGGTTAAATGAGGCAGGAACATAATGTCTTGGGTAGGGCTTCATAAGCAGAAGCTACAACCATTTAATTAGAAACATTTACACTGCTTTGGACAAAAGTCATCTTGTCTCTGGCAGTGATCAGTGCTGAGGCAGTATTTGTCAGAAATGAAATGAGCAGATAGAGAGAAACACACATGGGCATTCACAGAGGTTCAGAGGTATGGATATTTGCATGTGTATCATGATCATTAACCTGAGACACCTCTAGCTGTTGACAGAGACAACTTGGATCCAGAGCCTGGCTATTGCTTAATATTATTATATGATCTTTCAGTATTTTTTAATAAATAATGTCAATTACTTCCCTATTGATTCCCTCCCTTTTCTAAAGTTTTACAAGGATGCATTTTTTTCAGATTTAGTTTTTAGCTTTGTGCTACTCTTTTCTTTTTAATCTTCCTTTCAAGCACTGCAGGCTACCCATTGTGTCCTATTACATTGTGTACTGCACCTAGCACCATCTAAATGTGGTATTATTAGGGGATTCTAGACATTACTGAAACACAAATTATGATAATTACATTACTGCAGCTGCTCAGCTGGTATTTTAGTTTGGATCCAAAAAAGTTCCCCTTTTTCTTCCTCATACCCTATTTCCATCTTTATAGATTTTCAGTTGAAAAGAAGAGAGAAAAACAACAATAAAAAGCCTTTGTGATTGTTTTCTGGAGGGAACAATACTTTTATAAATCCCCCTTGAAGCAGTACTTGATTTTGAAATAAGTTTTTCTTTCTCTGGCAGTGCTCCTTGGAAGGGGCCACACATCTTCCAGAGAGTGGGGAGGAAGGTTGCAGGTGAGACAGGAAGGGGAAGGGAGAGGCAGAAGAAGGGAGGATAACTTTATAACTAAAAATGATGCCCTCAAATACTTTAAAAAAATCTTCCATGCCCTCAAACACCCACAGCAGATCAGATATTCACAGCCTTGAGTGCTGAACCTGCTGTCTTCTTCTGCAGCAGATACCTTTTGGGAGGTGCCAGCTATGTCAGTAATTTCAGCATTGTCCATGTAAGGAGGCAGAATTAAATTCCTTAGGTCCTGGCAGAGCAGGGTGGAGGCTAGAGTTTACCTACCATTCTTCAAGCATAGGGTGATAGCAGGGCTGCAGCTGCTTGGCTCCCACTTATACAAACCTCCCAACCAGCCACCATGGAGCATCTTTCGCTCTGTTCCCATAGCAACATCTCTATCCTCTGGTGCCCATGGTGTCTCTAATGCTTTCGACTAGTTGGATTCCTTGGCACCTGCCTCCAGTGCCAGGTCTTGTCAAACCTTATTAGACTGAGAATCCATTTCAGCTGCACTAGTGGGAAAAGCAAGCAGACAAATTTAGTTCACCTGAGATCTCTTTCAAATCCCAGTAAAGTCAATTTCTCAAGTTTCCAACTAAGAGCTGAACTTGCCTAAGGCAAAGATGTGCATGTGCACTCGCACAAATACGCAGAATCTCTTTTCATCACATGCATTGTCTCTTCCTTCTGTACAGTACACATGTACGATCACACTCCCTTGTGCTTACAGACTAATACAAATTCTCTTACTTTTGTTTGCAACAGGAAACCCCCTAAAAGATGAGGGCTTATGTATGAGCAAACTGTCAAACAGAAAATGCTTGGCCCTCAGGTTGTATGCGTTATCACATATATATACTAGCACATAGGTAGTTATAGAAACTATCTATCCCTCTGCTACACTAACACGCAGAAACTTTCTGTTTTACAGCTGTTGACGTGACTGACAGAAACATGCAGATTCACAATACCACACAGTCTTTTCACTCACTCTTCTGCACTTACTATAGCTCCTATGTAGTCGTTATATATGTTTAAATACAGGTAAAACTTCATCCGTTGAACAGAGAAAGCAAAGGCACATTTCTGACCAATATGTATGTCTGCTGAGTAGGAGGAATAATATTATGATTATATCCCATGCTCATAACTCTCACATCTGAGTTCATATATACGTATAAGCATATTAATATGCAGGAATGACCTGTATGCTGGTACCTGCACTGCATTTTTTGATGGGCATATTTTGTCAGTTAGGGCGATATCTGTCTTTACCTTGGTTCCCAAGCTGACTTTTTCAATCACCATAAAGTTCAGAGTTCAATTTCAATGTTTAACAGAGGCACACTGTAACTCTAGCCTCTGTCTGTATTTAATGTTGTACACTGATAACTTTGTTTAGTCAAGTCTGAACAAGATCTGCCTAATGGTGCTTAATCTAAATAAGTTATCTAAGTTCTTTTTACTGAGACAGAAAGAAAAAGACCTGTAGAAGATGATCCAGTGCACTAAACTTCTCTTTAGATATCTTCATTTTAAAAGAACTAGATGATTATATACTTTGATAAGCATATGAGTTACATGACTAAAAATTAATCTGGGGGCAAAAAACTATGCATTTAAATCCTATTTCATTGAAGACCTTCTGTCTTTTGAAGTTGTATTTATTACTATGTGTTTATGATACATGATTCAGAGTGAAACTAGTCTGGGTTATCTCCAGCTTCTAGAGAATGTTTGAATCTAAGTGTTGCTTCTGGCTGCTTCAATATGCTGGGTACTAGCTGATTCAATCATGAAGACCAGCCTGTACAGATACTCTATGTCACCAGTCCCCAAAAGAATAGTGATACCTAAAATGCCTGCCTAATCCTAAGGAACTTCACTGTGGGGAAGGCACACAGGAAGGATGTCAGACTGCCTACCCTGTAATTTTTTACTCGTCAGTTTTCCATAAGTTCATGATTACCACTGGACATGGTTAAAAATAATTGATTTTATTCTGTCTGCAGTAAAAGTTAAAGGAAGATTTTACTGTTTGGTGAGCTGGTTGCAGAAGCAAATTAATAATCACACTGATTGCACAACATTAATGAGGCCTGTTGTCAGTAATGTCTTTGACACCCCACTCACCAAAGAATGATTCAATCTTCTTCAAAATGCTTTTATCAGAGACCAACATGTTTGGTGGAATGTCACAGAGCACAGGATACAAGCTCTATTCACAGGATTCAAGCTCTATTCTTCGTCAAATTCTTCTGCTAAACCACACTGGATAGACTTGGGTTTGGAGGCTGAAAACAACCTGGGGCTTAGAACTGTGTTTGGTATGATACATTTCAGGACAATGATAACTGCTACAAGGGCCACAGAGAAGATGGGTGGTCTAGAGCACCTTTTCTGTGGAGACAGACTGAGAGACCAAGATTTTTTCAGCCTGGAGTAGAGAAGGCTCTGGAGAGACCTTAGAGAAGCCTTCACTGGAAGGTACTGACCTAACAGTTCCAAAAAGATAGCTGGGAGGCTTTTTACAAGGGCTTGTGTGACTAGAACATGGAGGAATGGCTTTAAACTGAAAGAGGGTAGATTTAGATTATACATTAGGATAAAAATCTTTACTGTGAGTGTGCTAAGGTGCTGGTGCAGGATGCCCAAAGAAGATGTGGTGGCCCCATCTCTCGCAGCATTCAAAGCCAGGGCCGACACGGCTTTGAGCAACCTGGTCTAATGGAAGCTGTCTCTGTCCATGGCAGAGATTTGGAGCTAGATAATCTCTAATGTGCCTTCCAGCCCAAACTGTTGTATGATTGTATGAGTCTGCCAGAAACATGTTCTTCTGAACAGTGTTGTGGGCATTACACACCCCAGAGCCCTGCTTACCTGAATCAGAACTCCAAGTAGGAGTTTCTGATGTACAACTTTCTTTCCTCTCATGTCTGAGTAACAAAAAAATGCCCCTCTGTTTTCTAGTTCACTCATAACTTTAGTGGAATTCACGATAGCTGGATTTCAAACTTACCTGTTTAATCATCAAAGAAAGCCAGTGAACCTGCTTACTTACAGAACTCAGTGGCTCTGTACATATCTTAGCTTGGGCTATTTGTTTGATTCTTACATTCTAATTGAAAGGCTTGGTTTCTTCTATCTCTCTGGTGAATCCTAAGACAATGTACAATTCAGCTTTACTAGTTGAATCAATTATGTAGCTTAAAGATAATTACATAATATCACAGTAGTATCACTCAATTCAATTTCTCCTTTAGAATTTGTACCACAGAAGCATAACAGGAAACTAAATTAAGTGTAGGGTATTTTGATTGTTTCTTGCTGACATTTTGGGATATCTTTTGTTTTCCAAGGCTTCCCATTGGCTATGTGTCCAGGATCCCCAAATTAATCCAGAGATCTTGAAAGCTTTAAGCTTCTAGTTTTTAGGCTATCCACCTTAGGAGGGCAATATATTGATTTCTGAAGTGGAAGAGTCCTTTCTTCAGGAAGTGCTGAAATTCTTTGCCTTCAAACCTGTATGTACACTTTTTCTTCTATTTTTTTAAACTCCTATTTTCTTTCTAAATGGACTTGTGAGTTTCAGACAGCATTGGCTTACTCCTTGTGCTTGTGTGCAGCCAGAAAAAGAGGTTTTCCTAATCGTATTCTGTTTTGTAATCTCAGTCTCATCTGTTATCAAGATAACCTGAGACCATGACATTCTTATGTTAATTGAGTTTAGAGGTGTAGTTCTTCTCATCAGTTTCAGTGTTTAAGCCTCTCATGCAGTTTGCTCACTCACTCCCCCCTCTTTCTTCCCCCCAGCTCCTGGAAGGATGGGGAGGAGAATCGAAAGAATGTAACTCCCATGGGTTAAGAACAGTCCAGTAACTAACGTGCAACACAAATCACTACTGCTACCACCAGTAATAATAATGACAAGGGAAATACAAGGGAAGAGAATACAACTGCTTACCCCCCCACCACAACCGAGCAGGGAACTGACTTTTCCAAGTTCCTGCCCCCAGTTTTTATCTCCTGGGTGTGACGTGCTGTGGTATGGAATACCTCTTTGGCTAGGTTGGGTCAGGTGTTCTGTCTCTGCTTCCTCCCAGCTTCCCCTCCTCCCTGGCAGAGCATGAGACTCAGAAAGTTCTTGGTCAGACTAAACATTACTGCAACAACTAAATACATCGGTGTTATCAGTGCTGTTCCCAGGCTGAATGTCAAAAACACAGCGCAGCAACAGCCACCAAGAAGGAGAAAAATGGCTGCTACTGTGGAACCCAGGACAATCAGAAAAGTTTTAATCTCTAGAGAATAGGGGCTCTGTATCTCTCTCACAAATTTGGCAGAAAGATGGATAGCCTTGCTAGCTGAGAATTTTACCTTGCAAAGGTTTATCTGCTGTAATTTTTACATGCACTTGTTAATTCCAGTCAAAACTCTGGTGTGGAGAGGTAAGGCATGGACCCAGTTTCTGGTTATGAATGAAATCATTTATTTCATATCTCACATCCCTTTTATAGTCTACTAAGTGCTAAGCAGTAACTTTTCACTCTCTCACTCCCTTATCATCCCGATTTAGCAAAACTACCAAGGGTCACAAATATTCACATTGTTTGGTCTGTCTTTGAGTTGCACATCCTGCTTTATCTTGCAAACTGTCTGCTTTGTTTTGCTAACCGATCTTTACCCTTCATTGTTGTCTTTACCTTCCCCAAGGCTTAGGCTGGACCATGGGAATAGCATCTGGTGTTTTCTTCACTGTTCCCAGGGCTTAAACCTAACCAGGGCGGTAACACCCGAATCCATTTCCCTAACTATTTCTATCCCTTCACTCACATTCTGGTAGTGATGTTTCAGAAGCTTCAGTGCATTTTGCTAACCTCAATCATAAATTTCACATTCAAGACTTGAACTGAAGCAGTAACATGTTTAGCTAAAATTCAGATTCCAGGAATGCTAACAGAAAAACAAATATTGTGTAACAAAATATTTTTTTCTTAAATAATACTATTTTGGGGGGGTTATTCTCTACTGTTTCTAAAACCTAATTAGTGTAGGTATAAATCTGCATTATTTCACTTTTAATTTCTTTTTTTTTTTTCATTTTAAAACCTAAAAAAGATAATTATTCCTTCTCTTTTGACCATTTTGTAGCTTATATTTTTCTTCTTGCCCATTTTGCTCTGACATACAGAAGAAAGGCTGTGGCTACAGTAACATATAGGGTAAATATCAGCCTTCATTTTAGCTATGGGCTTCTCCACTGTCTGAGAACAAGTGATTTCTATCATAATCCTGAAAACACTTAAATTTAAGCACATTGAGCAAGTGAAACAGCTGAGTCCTGGTACAATGACTGTTAGATGGTTCATGCTGCTTGGTGATCCTGGTAATATAGGTTTCTATGTACTTCAAAACTGCAAATTTGGTATTGCCTTTCCTTAACAAAATGAGGTATAGCCCTTCCTGGATATTCCAGAACTGGGTCTTCATTAGCAATCTTCTATTGAAAAGAAAGGCTGCACCATCAAATGAACACAACAGCTTTGCATCTGGTCCTACTCTTTGGAAGCTTTATGGTTCTGTCTTATGTCAAGCCACCTGAGAAACCCACTAAGTTTTATCTCAATCATTTTTGTTTTTTCATAATGTCTGATGCAGATACATTAATGTGATCGTATAAAATTTATTTCAATGAGGGTTTTGTCTTGACCAGATGCTGTGATATCTAAACTGTTCTTGTTCCATGAATTGAGGTCACATGTATATCCTCTCTGGTGCATTTCACTCTCAAATGTGGGCTGGAGCAGTACTTTAAATAAAAAAATGTAAGGACCCATGTGGCATTGAAAATAGATATTTCAGATGGCAATCACCCCTAGAGATCGCTTCTTTCATTAGTGACTCCATTGGCTTTAGCAAAAGAACCCTTCCTTCTGCAGAAGTGAGGAGTGTATACCAGACTCTGTCTGCAGCAAACTAATAGGGGAAGAGACCTTCAGACGTGCTTGGGCTCATGTACTTTAAGAGGGGATGTTTCCAGGGCAAATAGAGCCTCTTTGTGTCCAATTTAGACTCAACAGCTAGCATTTACGCAGTTAAGCAGATGAAATGAAACATACAACTGACTCCTTTGGTTCACCTAGAGTAGGTACATACTGCCATATGTATAAATTAATTTCTTATTCATTTTCTTTCCTAGATGTATTTGATGATGGGTGTTATAAAATAATAGCGTTACATAGTTAAAAAAAATGTGAATTTGTCACTGGCATTTGAAAATTTAAATTCCTGCCCAAATCTGGGTATTTCTTAATTGTAAGTTGAAGGCATTCTTACTTCTTGTTAGTAACCCTTATTAAAAGATATTGTATTAGGATTCTTTAATAAAGTATGTTTCCCTGTAAATAATAAAAAAAATAGTAATTATTATTGCCACTTTTGGACTCTTTAATGTTGCCATTAGTTTTATTATCATTTTAAATTTAATATTCACACTGCAGAAACAAGAATTAAAACATGAAGTTGAATAATAGCAATAATCATTGTCAAAATAATAATGATCATTGTATATCATAGTAACAAAGTTATGAAAATGACTGACAGTAGTAATTAAAATAATCATACTATTCTAAAACTTAGAGCTGAGCGAAGGTGATACTGAACAAACTGTCTCTCCTCCAATCCTGAAAGATCTGAATGCTAAATATTTTTAAGTGATAATGTTTATCAGGGGAAATACTTGAAAAAAGAAGACAAATGAGCCTTATCAAGAGGTTTTTGGACAGAAGTCATTAAAGTTAGGGAAATTTGCTTAGTTCTTTGCTAGGACTGCCTGCAATAAGTTACATAAATTTCCAAGTTCTGGGTCAGCCATATGAAAGAAACAGATCACCAAGATTTTAGAACATTTTTGTATCCATTAAGATGGATGTCATAGTACAAATGTAGTGTATCATTACTTCTAATATTGCTGCACATTACAAAATATGTTTGTCTAGAAAATTTTCTGAAAGAGACTGGTGTTGGTGCGATCACTAATGCCCTCTGTAATAGGAAAACCAATTAGTTTTCAGTCATTTGCCTTCCTGGGAGTGCTACACATGAAATTATATGTCCTGTTTTTCCATGATGAGAATTTCTGTTGCAAGACTTTCAGACAATAAGGGTGGATCAGTTCTCCCTGTTTGCTGTCTGTGTCACTGACTTTGGAAGCTATAATCACACGGCAAGGATCTAGGTTTGAAAGGATTCTCTGCTGATTTTCCAAAGTCCCTGCTGGTGTTCTGAGGAGTCAAATAGTGAAAACCTAGGAGAAGCCTCAGGGAATACCAGTGACAATGTGACCTGGATGTCTTTGTAAAAGACTGCCTCAGAGTACATCCAGGAATAAGGCATCTTGAAAGAATTATTAGGTAAAATTTTTTGTCTTATGTTACGTAGGAGGTCAGATTGGAAGCTTATTAAGGACATTTTGAGTCTTAACAAAATATCTCTGAAACTGCTTATCTATGGTCCCTGACAACAAGAAATGTCGGGAGGATAATTTTGAGAGAGAAAGCATACACAGACTTACAGTGGAAGAAACATGTATCTATTTCCAATAAGTACACAAATTTTAACTACTTACCAGAACTATGTCTGGAATCTAGACCTCTCAAAATTTCACATAGTTTCTGTGCTCTGGTGGAAATATTATTCCTGATCTCTAAAACTGTTAATATCATCTAAGGCCCTTTATAGATGAGGAAGGTTCCCTTGCCTTTCTAGTCCAACTGAGTATCCAGGACAGATGGAACACAGTGAAAAAGCCTCATAAAATGCAGTTAGAATTCCTTTGTAAAACACATTGGCTAAGGCTGAACTAATCATCCTAAACTCTCCTTCTAAACACCTCGTAGAAAAAATTGCATGGCCCAGATTACAGTATGTGGGGTAGAATTGGAGGGTTGTGTCGGACCTCCTTCCTATGAATAAAAATATTTTAACCATTAAGCAGAGAAACGATAATCCTGATGATTTCAAAGTTCAGTGTTCAGAGGGAAAATCAACAAAGTCTTCTATACAAAGGTAATGTTATTTCTTCATTTGCTCTTTAAACAAAGTTTATGTCCTGAAGGTATTTTCTGGGTATAAATTGATAATATAAAAACCCAGGAAAGATCAAAAGAAGACATTTACATATGTATTCAGCTGTTACTTGAACCAAGAGCAGGTCTTTACAGGTCTCTGATAAATACTACAGTAAAAACAATACTGGGGAAGGAGAAGAGGGCAGGAGAGGGAGAAATCCCTGAAGGCACTATGAGACCTTGCACTTAGGCCAGGTTTCAGTATCTTTGGATGTTACTTGCTGAATGTTCTGAAAATTGGCAGGTAAATACTCTAATGATTAGCTAAGTTAGTCACAGCTTTGTTCATAGCAATATTTCTAGTTACTTTAAAGGAAATCTAGACACTGAAAAGGTCATAATTTCATTATATCTATCTATATAAAAAGGCAAGAATTCATTGGTGGCACAATTAGAAATATTATCATAGAATCATAGAATCACAGAATAGTTAGGGTTGGAAAGGACCTTAAGATCATCTAGTTCCAACCCCCCTGCCATG